>JBCNJP010008368.1:0-22459 GCA_039602395.1 Deinandra increscens subsp. villosa
ACTGATATTGTAACGTGGCCGTAGGATACATAAGGTGACGGGACCTTTGGTGTCGATTGGAATGAAAAAAAAAACGTGACCAAACACCTTTGGTCACGGTTTTTTCCGTGGCCAAAGGTGAATTTTGACGTAGTGTCATTTGATTCTCTATGAGAGTAACAAATTGTTTAACAAGTGTTGGAGTTTCATACTTGTTTGACAAAAAGAACACCCAAGTAAATCGGGAGAAGTCATCCACTATCACCAGGAAATATGCGAACTTGCTGATACTTAGTACTTGGATTGGGCCGAAGAGATCCATATGAAGTAGTTACAATACACACGAAATAGAGTTTGTCATTTTAGAACGATGAGGTAACTTGTGCTGCTTCCCCTTAGCACATGCAACACACTTCTCAATTGATGTGAAATCCTTGATGGGGAGGTTTCTAACATGCTCTCCCTTTGCCAGCTTGGTCGGATTCTTCATGTTGGCATGTCCCAGACGACAATGTCATAACAATGCCAGATTTTCATTTTGCTTTAAAATAAGACAGGCCACATCAGATGGCAGAGGATTACCCATGTTGAGAAGATAAGAATTTCCTCGCCTTGGTGTACGCATCAAGATACACTCCTCAAGAATCTTGACTCCAGGTTTGAGAATAATGTAGTCCTTACTATTAAACAACACAGAATATTCTCGGTCACAAATCTGTGAAACACTGAGCAGACTATGTGACAATTCTTCCACATAATGCACATCAGACTACCATTCTTCACCACACCTTTCTTGCTGATCTTGCCACCAACTCCACCAACAAAAGAAACACCTCCTCCATTGAAATCTTATACCTCTTCCAAAAGTGATAAATCTCCGGTCATATGTCAGGAGCAACTACTATCAACGTACCAGAGATTGTTGACAGTTCTTCTTGGCTGTCCCTACATGAATCAAAGATCAGTTAGAGTCGGGTACCCATGCCATAACAGATCTGGGCACACCCTTGGAGTCAATGTAATTGACTAATTGAAAGGACATTCCTGATTTTAATTCAGTTACACCCAAACTTTGAGCGTTGACTTTTGGTTTCCACAACGTGTGTTTCTGAGGTTTTAACACATTGGTTGAATTCTTTACAGTTGTAGGTTTCTTCTGTGGAGATGTGACCTTTTATCTGCATGTTTCTTGACAGGTGTCCACTCAAGTTTCAATTTTTTTTTGAACAACTTGTTTTGTTTGAGAAACATCTTTTGATTTAGAAACCCGTTTCTTAACCTTTGTTTTACCTTTAGGTTGAATAAACCCTTTTGTTTTGGGTACCTATTTTTCAACAAGTTCAGATTTATCTTATCTTTTCTTTGATAAACTCCTTTAGGTGTGTAGGTCGGTTTTGGAGTTTTGGCCACATTCCATTTTTCATCAACAGGCTTTGTCACTGGAGTTTTAGTGTTTAAAACCTTAGATTGTTGAGTCTTCATTGGTTTTGAACTTTGCTTCCCATGAGACAAAGCTTGTTGTTTCTGATTTTTGTTTCCACCTGTCATCAATTTCTACAACATACTAGTCCGTGGGTTTTGCGGATAGTATGGTTGATAAGGTCTATTTAAACAATTTGCAGCAAATGCCCTGGTTTTCCACACTGAAAACAATTCATAATTCTAGGCCCATTCACATGACTACACATATACGAACGCCTTGGGTAAGATGACTTTCACTCAGGCTTATCATCCCATTTGTGTATCAAATGTTTTGGAGCTTTCTCAGGTTGCGTAATTAAACAAAATTGCTCTGATTTTGATTTGTTTGTTCTGTTAAAAGTAGACACAACTTGGGGATAAGGGACAAATTCCTTGGGTTTAGGATCACGACCAGCTTTAGTATTGGGCACACGAATTCTGAAACCCTTAACTACTTCATTGGAATTAGAAACACGTTTTGATGACATAGATAATGATGAACCACAAAATCACACTGTATGTAGATATGAAATTATAATTCAACTAGGAACAGGCTATGTAATGAAGAATAATAGATGAATTGATTGTTTTATTGAAACTGCTATATGTGAGTACAATTTGGGAAAAACACACAGTGAATATGTGGTTTTTCCAGAACTGAAAGTTTCATTACTGATGAATAAGTGAGCTATTTATAGAACTACTAGAGTCGCATCTGCACAGGCTGGTTGGATGCACTTGCGTCTTGTCCATCCGCAACTGCACCACTTCCGACTTGTCCTTTGAACGACACTTGCTCTTGAGGTCTTTATCATCGGAAATGTAGCTGTTAGGCCATTTGCATGTCTAGCCTTGACCTATACTCATCAGATAACATCAATTGTTTTCACTTGGACGCATTAAGTTCAGACACAGATGCCAAAACATCGTCCTTAGGTAAATCATAAATTAAGCTACTAGACTCATGACACTCTTTGACTCTCAAACAGTCAGCATCCTTACCAGAAACATCTTTGATCCTTACTTCATCTGCACAAGAAACAAAAACGTCAGAAGAACTAACATCATTGTTTAATGATTCCTAGGATGGACCTGATTCACAAGTGAATGTCACCGAACTACTCTGATTACCCAAACCATAGGTCATATGTTTCTCATTTTCTAACTCCTCTTTTGTCATGGGTTTCACACCAACCAAAACACTATCTATGGGAGGTCCTATTTCATGCATTTCTGATTCAGATCTATCTACCTGATCCTCCTCATTGATCATACCTATTATATCTCTAGGCACAGGTTGAGGAACACTATTCTTATTCTTTTTAGAAAAGCTAATTCCTATTCCTCCTTTATCCTTACCAAATCTAACATCAGTTATGCAATTGGACAAAGCCTTACCAGCTTTAAGCATTCTTTTGTTTCTCATTTGATTCACATCTAATTTCACTTGCAACTCATTGTTCTGATGTTTAAGTTCATCTACCTGCTTTCTAAGCTCGGCTATTTCTAACTTAGCATTGTCATACATGACAGACTTCTGAGTGGCAAGGGCTTGGTATTTCTCTATGTCTAGTTTCTATGCTTTGACTTTCTCCTCACTCTTTTCCCATCTACCCTTAAATGAACTTCTAGAACATTTCATATCAAATAATTCTATCTCACTATTTTTCCAAAGTTGTCTAGGGCCAGGAATTAACCGAGCACAAGTGGGATTAGTACATACCTTTGTGTTGTCGACTTCGGCTGTGAATGCCTCCTTGTCTTCAACCAGGTTCTCCTCCTCATCTACCGGCTTCTCTTCAGTGACCACAAATGCATGATCCTCTTCATCATCATTCTCCATCTTAGCAATCATAGTACGAGTTAGACTGAGTTCCCTTACCTGCGAAGCCCATTGATATTCCCCACAATCCTGTACAACCAAAGCCTTTGTCTCTGCCTTTCCCTTACCATCTCCTGCTTTCTTCTATTCTGGTTTCTCCTTCTTTGGCTTGGTGCATTCCTTGCAAAGTGCCCGTACTCATTACAGTTGAAGCATCGGAGCTTGCTCTTATCAAAACCCATTCTTATCTTATCCTGATCCTTCCAGACATTCCTTCCAATTGTTGCCATAAACTTCTTGGCGTGGAAAACTGCCATTTCCATTTGCCAGGAAACATCAAGCATTTCCACGTCTTTAGGATTAATCTGGTTCAGCTCACCTGACAACATCTCAGCAGGCACCAAAGTTCCAGCCATAGGGCATGATAACTGTTCATGAATCCCATTCCAAGTGCAAAGTTTGGATCATTTGTGGCATTTGCCTCATCAGGGTTGACTGCTCAACTGGAATTTGCTTGAGATCGAGCCAGAAAAGCAGTCGATTTTGTGTTTGAACTTAAATCATTTGCAGATGAACTTCCAGCCTGTTTTGGGCCTACTTCTTCAGATAGGAGTGCCTGATTCAATTTTCCCGCCATGCTAAGTGAACATAGATGATTCAGCTCTCTTTGTTTATCATCAATCATCTTTGACTTCAGTTTGTTAATTAGCTCATCAACAGTCAACTCATTGAGTTTGTTGTTGTCTTTGATTATTGAAATGTTAGTATTCCAGGACTTGGGTAAACTATTCAAGAGTTTCAGATTTGTATCCTCCAGTCTGGGTTCAACGTCGTAGCTTGACATCTCAGTAATTAAGGACACAAATCTTTGAACTTGAGCTTCAAAGGACTCTCCTTGAATGTGATTGAACAAGTTGAACTTCTGCTTCAGCATCTGTTTACGGCTTGCCTTGATATCGGGATTTCCTTCATATGCAACCACCCGAGCATCCCAGAGCTTCTTTGCAGTCTTGTACTTCTTAAACCCTTGTGCAATCTCCGGAGTCAATGCCAATGTCATAATAGCATACGCTCTCTCATCCTTGTTACACTTTTCCCAATCATCATCCGAGTATTCTGCTTCAGTTTTCACCACTCCAACTTTTCCTGCTTCAGTGTGGGTAGGAATGAATGGTCCATTAACAACTAATCTCCAAAGTCTCAGCTCAACACTTTTCAAATGGTTCTGGAATCTGTATGTCCATTCAAGGAAGTTATCAACAAATGTGAGTCTGGGAGGACGGGTAGTCGATCCAATCTCAAAGTCCAGTTTTTGGTACATGCTCGGTTCAAAATCCATGACGAAAGCTTAGGAAAAATTAAAAAATTAGTTCAAATGAGTTTCCGATCGTAAACACCTGCTTACGATATTGACACGCTAGCAAATCGTAAACCCTGTCGTAAACACACCCGGATCGTAAACGCGATTGTAAACTCCTTCGGATCGTAATCTTGGTCGTAATCTCCTCTGGATCGTAATCGAAGTCGTAAACTCCCAAAACCCGAGTCTTGAAGTCGTAAACAGAGTACAGAGTCGTAAACGCGGTCGTAAACACTCAAAAATCCAATCTTGAAGTCGTAAACACTTTCTTGCAGCTCGTAAACCCAGATTTGATGAAGAACACCGATCGTAAACTCCAAGAACAGCCCAGAAATGATCGTAAACACCAAAAACAGCAACAAGCTTCCACTTTTTCCAGCCAAACACTCGAATCTAATATCGTGGAACCTGGAATCAGTTGATTCTTGGCTCTGATACCAATTGTTGGTCCCGAAACAACAATCATTCACGATATCGTAAACACAAACAAGTGTGTAATCCTTGTTTGTGAGTGATTCGACAAGAAGATGATGAAATAGACTTGATATGAGATGAAGAACAAAGCAACACAATCAAATCTTGAATGAAACTTGATCAATCTTCTATTAGCCCGAGTTCATGATCGTAAATACAAGAGGGAGGCACAAAATCGTAATCGAGAACTACTAGAATCATAAACAAGATGGGTATTTATACAACCCTTACAAAAGCCCTAACCTTGATCGTAAACCCATAAGAAGAACCGGCCCATCAAGCCCAAATCGTAATCATAACAAGCCCACACCCAAGCAAGCCTAAGTCTAATGTTCATGCCTCACAATGTATAGCCCAACAATATATATATACATATAGGTGTTAGAGCATATTCCTTTGCTACCGTGTGTCTCGTGTATTGTATCTAGTCTAGAGCGTCTGTATGAGTCAAAGTAGTCAACATCTATTAGAGGACGTACCAACTGGTACGTAACATGGTATGTTTCTTTTAATGACTACTATAAATAGTTCGTGTTAGAGAGTGTTCAGAACTTCTGTCATTTTCAATACTCTTAACTGTGTGTGTTCTTGAGTGTTTCTCTCCCTACATTGTAATTTCTCTAAGTGAATTAATAAAGCAAAACTTTATTTACCTCTGTGTTATTCGATAAACCGAATCTTGCAGTAGTAAGATCCTTCTGTGGTTTTACAAGTAGTATCAGAGCAAGCAGCGTACCAATTTGGTACGGCGTAGCTGCCAGGGTTCCAGAAAGTAAGCGTGTTGATACATGAACTTTGTGTGGCCGTTACTGTTCGAATTGTCAAACAGACTGATTTGTCGGAAACATGAACTGAGGTCCGAACCTCAGCCGAACTCCAGATTCGGAGTTGTCCGAAGGTGGTCCGAACTCCAAGTTCGGAGGAAGTTCGGAGCAGGTTCGGAGGTTACCCAGTTCGGACAGAATGAAGAAGTATAAATAGTTTCATCTTTGTATTTCTTTGTAAGTTTCTGTCTTGTGTCTGTGTGTTGAGAGGGGAGGTTCTGTCCGACCTCCCCCAGAGCTTAAACGTTTGTATACTCCTCCGTTATGTAATCATTCGACATGAATCAATGACAAAACTTCCGTCTCATCCATAGAATCGATCCGTATACGGTTTTTCAGTTGGTATCAGAGCTGTTGGCTCTTTCTATGGTCGAAATCTATCGTTTTTCTTCATTTCGAGACGTTAAACCTTCGATTAGGGGTGATTGGAAGTGTTTCTGTTTGGTTTTTAATCAATCGAGTCTTCCTGAGTCATGTTTTTACCTAACAGAAGCCTCTAGATATCAAAATTCGATCAATTTCTAAATCTGGTTCGAGTTTAAAAATTTCCAGTTCGAGTTCGGACAAGGTTCGGCCGAAGAACGGATCTAAAAAATAACCACTCCGAACTCCAGCTCGATCCCAGCCAGGGGCTCTGCCCCTTGGACCCCACTAGGGGCTGCCGCCCCTTGGACCCCGCTTCTCAGGGGCGCTGCCCCCGAACCCCGTTAGGTGGGAATTTTACAGAAGCGGACCAGTTATCGAGTTTACCCTTGATTTGGTAGCTGTGGGGTGTTATGTTTAAAGATAATTCAGATTCCGATACTTGTTAAGAGTTAGTGATCGAATTTCAAGAAATGAGTTTGTGGGTAGTCATTGTTCTTGATGATGGACAGAGATTCAAGAATACGTGTTTCTGATGATGAACAGAGATTCGGAGACATGGTTATGATTACTTGGGAACATTTATCGGAGATTATATTTCTACACAAACTGAAGATTAATGAGATTAAAGATTTCGTTGCGGGCCACTTGAGTTTATCATTCCACTACAAGAATGCGGGGTTGGAATCAGAAGAATATTGAAGATTTGAATATGTCACTTATTTAGGGGGAAATTGGGGACCCTAAAACTTTCAAAGTTTTATAATTGAAAAAGTGAATATTCAAAAGCAATCAGTTCAGGGATGATGGTGGTTTTTGATCTTCATGGAAATGTGGTATATTCTGATGTTCGTGCGAACCGATATGTCAAAGTTTTCAATTATGGTTTGGAACTTTCTGACATATGCCCGATACTTTCTTGAGTTGTCGAAAGACTTGGTCAGATTCCAGTCTGCAACGAGATATACGTTTACCGGAGTAATATATTGGGATGGATTTGATGCTGAGGGGGAATTTCCATGATTGAAGATGTTGATCGTGTCTGTTTTCATAAAGATCAGAATGTGTTACAATTCGATGAAGATTGAAAATTATTATCAAGATGCAGTGATGTTCGTGTGTCTTTACAATTTTCGGATTCAACTTATGAAGTGAACCATTATCATACATGCCGGTTCCAATTGGATGGTTGTGCTTGAAGATAGGGGGAATTTTATTGGTTGTAGAGATTGTACAAGATTCGAATTGTTTCCTGCATACCTGATGATTCGGTCAAGGGGAGTTTGCTAAAGATAGAGGTGTCTGCAGCAAGCTGACTGAAGATTGCTAGAAGATCATTGTCTGGATTCGACAGTAACGTCTAAGGGGGAATTTGTTGATGCATGAACCTTGTGTGGCCGTTACTGTTCGAATTGTCAAACCGACTGATTTGTCGGAAACATGAACTGAGGTCCAAACCTCAGCCGAACTCCAGATTCGGAGTTGTCCGAAGGTGGTCCGAACTCCAAGTTCGGAGGAAGTTCGGAGCAGGTTCGGAGGTTACCCAGTTCGGACAGAATGAAGAAGTATAAATAGTTTCATCTTTGTATTTCTTTGTAAGTTTCTGTCTTGTGTCTATGTGTTGAGAGGGGAGGTTCTGTCTGACCTCCCCCAGAGCTTAAACGTTTGTATACTCCTTCGTTATGTAATCATTCGACATGAATCAATGACAAAACTTCCGTCTCATCCATAGAATCGATCCGTATACGGTTTTTCAAACCGTCGCGTACCAACGATGAAGATTGCCTTGCATACCAAAAACCAGCGTACCAGAACCTTTAAAGACTGCCTTGCGTACCATAAAGCGTACCAAAGACGTACCAGCTGTTCTTCAAGCGTACTAACGGCGTACCACGCTAAATTTGACTGAATTTCAAGAAAATGGTCGATTTGAACTATAATTCATAGCAGTAGACTCCGAAAAAACTCTAGGAATGTTTAGAAATCAAATTTAAGCTCAAAATCACTCGGAATTGGACAGAAATGATGAAAAATGAAGAAAAAAGCCAATGTTTCTCACTCTAGAATCTGAAATTGACTAAATCGCAGCACTAGAGAAATTAGCAGTAGTCATTAAAATCAACGTACCACGTTACGTACCAGTTGGTACGTCCTCTAATAGATTTTGACTACTTTGACTCATACAGACGCTCTAGACTAGATACAAAACAACGAGACACACGGTAGCATAGGAATATGCTCTAACAAACTCCCCTTTAACGTGTAGTGTATCTATGTATCTATCTATCTAACTAAACTTCAGTCTTCAATCTTTAGCATCACTGCTTTCGATCTTCAACTTGAAATCTTGTCAGAAATAGAGCTTGCATGGCTGGATCAATCTTGAACAATCTTTGAACATCAAGATCCACTTGTGAAAGATATTACATACTCACCCTGTCACCATGCTCGAGTCTTCTCACACAGATAACCTGTAATTTCAGAAGATAGAAACGCGGCTTTCCTTTTCTTTTGAAATTTAATTTAATCTTGGCGCAAAAATTCTCTTCGAGAACCCAAGATATAGTTTTGAAATCACAATTTTGTATCTTGTATCGATCTGTTGAAAACAAATAAGAAACAAAATCTTTTTGGCTTTTTGTAACTTTATATCAAAACACACCGAAAATATTTTTGACTTTTCTAAGTTTATGCTAAAAGACACCTAAAATATTTTTGGATTTTTCAGATGAAAAACATAAATGCAATACAGAAATAAAATACTGAATCACACACTATTTATGTCTTCTGCGAGAAAGATCACAACTTGGGATCATATTGGTCATGACATGCTGAACTACACTTCAATTTCAATAACTCAGCACACAAGTCATGTCGATTGCTGGTATAATTTGTGCAATTTAAACTCAGGAGCAATCATACTCATGACATCTGGATATGTTATTGTATTGATTAGATTGCTTTGACCAGTGTACCCCACACTATCAGACATTCTCAGATATGCATTTGCTTATCACACTTTTTGATTTCATTTATGATTTGATCACATAATGATTGTATTCATGATTTAGTCAACTGTGTTCCATGCAAAAAAAATAAGAATGTTAAATCGTCTACCTTAAGATCGATCTTTCGATACGGAGATAAGGCCTCGGATTTAACAAAATAAGAAAATAAAAAACAAGTTGAAATTGTATAACCCAACAACAATATGGTCGGTACTCTTGTACACGCAGAGAAAGTCCGATGAGTTACACGAAACACCAAAAAAAATAAAGCAGAATGTCAAACGAATAACAATTAGGTCGGTCTTGTGGACACGTAGAGAAAGTCCTATCGTTTGACAAAATAAAGAAAATCAAACAAGTTTAAATCTTTGAAAAATGAACACATGTATACAGAGTGACTTCTCATTTCTCTTTTTCACATATCTTTTCTTGATATATCATGAGATATGTATCAAGATGTTGCCCACTTAGTCAAGAATTAGTATTTAATGAATATCACATTTGAATACTTTCTGATTTAATGCCGAGCCTACCAAGCACATCGAGCAAATGATCTTATGGCTTTTCATCTATTTTATTCATGAGTCAGACACATAAGCCAATGTACCATCATTTCCCAAATATGTCAGATACAATTTCTCATTTTTCAATGTTTTTGTATTTTTTCCATTTTCTCCCCCTTAAAATGAAAACTCTATTTTTGGATTTTCATTTAAATAAAACACAAAGACACTATTTTTAGTTTTTCAATTTTCTCCCCCTAAACTACAAACGAAATGCATTAAAGAAAGAAAATTGACCAATCGATACTGATACCTTTAAGTTTTAGCTTTCAGGAAAAAAACTTTCAATTTTTGTAAGATAAACATTCAATTTAAGTTAAGCTGGAAAATCCAATATCAGCAACTGCTTGAAGCTTGAACTTCACAATCACTCATAGGTCTTCTTGAAGTAACCTACACACTGGATTTAAAGATTAGTATTCAAATGACCCAAAGCACACAGTTTCTGGTCGACCAGTGTCTTCTTCAAAATCAGTTGCAGCCGTGCTAACCACTTTAGGTCGCCACTGCATTTTTACTTTTTCATTTTTAACTGAGTCATCATCACGTGATGAATGAGCAACACTTGAATCAAGTTTAAAAAAAAATGTTTTTATTTAGATTTTGACTTGGAAGGTGTAGACTCAGTAAAAATCCTACCTGATTCATCAATAAATGTGGCAGATTTGTTTGAAAATAAACTTTTTACAGTTTCAGGACAATCCTCTGCCATGTGTCCCTTTCGGCGACATTGATAGCACAAACGATGGGATCGTGGAGATTGTGATTTGTCCTGAACTGAAGGACATCTATCAATAAACTTAGAACCATCATAAATATCATCAAAAATTTGAAATCGGTTAGAATGTACCCATTTCGATGTAGGACTTTGAGGTGTGGAATTTGATCCAGAGGATGAAAACTCATTAACCTTTTGAGCATCCCGAGAAGAACTTTCAGATGAAGCCTTCTTCTGAATCTTACCTCTAAATCCCTTTTCCATTGTTGTCATGAACACTTGAGCCAAATGATAGATTTGTTCCAAGCTTATGTCTTTCTTTTCTTTTGGAACTTTCTTGGGAATATTCTTCTTGACAATCTTCTCAAAATTCTTACCGTCACTACCCAACCCTGAACATTTCTAACCTGGTAATTTTGATAAAATCAATTTGAGAATCGAAAGGACCAGCTTTAGCAACTTGATTGAATGCTGCTTTAATATCCTTCAACTTGTTAGCTTCTATCAAGTTAGCAGCAGCTTGCTCTTCACTCAACAAACCCTCATTTTTCTCAATCACCATATCAGCAGAGATGATTCCTTCATCAGAAATAAACCCACCAGAAACAAACTTTTAATGGCGATTTATCAAGTAGACTTTCCTCCTTTTCCACTTTCTTGTTTGGAACCGTGGATTTCTTCATCTCAGATTTCTTAGGAACAAATTCAGAATAGTCACCAATTGTTTCTGACGATTTGGCATCAGCCATAGGATCAATTTAAACCAATGGGGGTGGTAATTGATTGAAATCTTCACCGCCAAACACTCTTTTGAAATTTTCGTCGTTGCATAAATAACTTGTGAAAGAATGTGAATTCTTCAAATTATTTAGTTGACGATTCAAATCCAGAATTTGAACATTTAAATCTGCTATCTTTTTCTGAGCTTCACTCAAAGCCTTTTCTGATTCTATCAGTTGTTCTAAAACTCTGTTAGACAAAGACTCTTCTCTTCTCACTTTATCATGGGCATCAAACATTTCCTGTGCAACTTTTTTCACCTTTCCTTGATGAATTTCTACATTTCGTGTCAACAATTTGTTTTCTTTTGTCAGATCGGTGACTTTATCTTGTAATTTTGACTGGAGGACTTGATAATCATTATTCGAAACCATGATTTCATCATAAGCTTTCTGAAGTTCAAAATTGGTAATCAGTAGTGATTCCACTCTTGCTTTAGATTTCTTATACAAGGCATCAAAATCTCCAATAGCAACCTTTGCTTCGAATTCCCACTTTTTAACCTTTGTAACCAACTCAACATTTTCATTTTGTAACTTCAAGGTTTGTTCGTTATGAACAATAACCATCTCATCCAATCTTGCTTTTAGCTCTAAAACCTCTTCTATCAACACCTTCTTTTCTTGTTCCAACATTGCATTATCTTTGAAACTCTCACCGGAAACCTCACACTTTCTTTTGTAACCTTCTATCCCTTCTTCTTTCTTTTCATGTTCCATAATCAACCCTTCCTTTTCGGAAAATAAATTCTGGAATATTTCTTTCTTTTTTGAGCACAAAATTCACATGTTGACTCATACCCACTAATTTCGGAATCACTTGTTTCAGATGCACTTGTTTGAGATTCAGAGTCACTAGTTTCAACTTGCATAGTAGCCATCAATGCATAATTTTATGAAGAATGAACTAAAAATGCAGATTCATCTGGAAAATCCTTAGCCCAATCATATCCTTCCTCGGCCACCATTGCTTTTGCATCTTTATTATGGTCATGATTATCTATAGTACTTGGTTTAGAAGAAGATTGCTTGCATTCTCGAGTAAAATGTCATAATTTGGAACATTTGTAACATTTCAGTTTAGACTTGTTTAAACCCAGGTTGCCTCCTTAAATATTAGAATTCTTGCCATGTTTGTTCATAAACCGCCTTCCTCTTTCAACAAGCATAGCAAACTGCCAATCCAAATCTAATTTATTCAGCTGATCATCATCCATCTGTTTTAGATCCTCCGAAACCAAACCAGAATTACCAATTTGACTAAATATTGATCTAGATGAAGATGATATGAAAGCAGATAACAAAGCAGCTAGACCTTCGGTTGCTTGAGCAGGAGTAGACTTGTTTGATGATCTATCAGGAATAGTAAAACTGCAACCCGAAGAATAACCAGGATTTTCAGACTTTCTAGCTAGAAAAGCTGTTGTTGGTGGATTACTGCTTAAAATAGAATGTGATTTTGCTTTAGCATGCACAGTAGCAGAATTCTCTCTAAAATATACTTCAGGATTCTGAACAGATGGAATTGCTGACTTTTTTACAAGTAATTCCATTTCCCGAGCTTGTAATTTGCTTATCAACTGATTGAATGTCCGACTTGAGTAGTTTGGATCATTCGACAACATCATCACAAAATTCTCCCACTTTTCGGGTAGAGCTTCCAGGAATTTATCCTTTAATTCATCATTTTCTTTCTTAACACCTACAATGTGAAGTTCATTGATTAAATGTGAAAACCTTGCAATCAAATCTGTGATCTTCTCATTATCACAAAGCCCAAAATTATCAAACTCTTTCTTCAAAAATTTCTTTCGAGTATTCGTGTACTGATCATTACCCTCACATCTTTCCTTAATAGCATCCCATAATTGTTTCGATGTTCAAAAATACTTAAACTGATGCATCAAATCTTTGGGTAATGCCATCGTGAGAAAACTATAAGTTTTCTTTTCTCTTGCAAATACCTTCTTTTCTTCAGGCTCAATATCACTTATCGATTTTGGTAAAGTATTAGCAATCAATGGATACTCATATTGTTTTTCAATCGGAATCCAACAAATAACATCTTGTGAGTATATGTAAGATTCAAATCTTTTCTTCTAGTTATGATAATCTTCCAATCGAAGTAATTTAGGAACTTTCTGAGTTGTTCCAATTTCATTATCATAGTTCATCATGGCTTGCATCGGGGTTTGCATAGGTGAAAACGCTTGAAAATCACTCATCTTGAAGTTAAAAATCGAATGTTAAAACTTCGAACTAAAAAACGGAGGTCTTCCAAGCGGATTTTGGGGGTCAAACCGGAGAGTACTAGCCGTTAGGCTATTAAAAGCATCACTACTATAAAAACTGCCTTCCTTGACACGCGAACGATGACACTCGGTCATTCTTGACGTGCAAAAAAAAAGTGTCATAATAAAATGTCAATAATAGATATAAACGCGCGTCAAGAAGGAAGTGTCGTGAATTTCTGTCATATTAAAAAAACATGGAGGACAGATATAAACGCACGTCAAGAAGGAAGTGCCGTTTTCAAATTTTTTGGCGCCAAAATCTCCCCTCAATATTTTGCCCTAGATTTCCCCACCCTTCCCCAAAACTCATCTCGCTGCTCCACGCACCTAAAAACCCTTTCCCCAAAAACCCTCTCTGCCACAACCGCGTATCTCCACCGTCTCGATGCCGGCCGCCACTCCACCACCACGACCGACGTTTTTCCACCATCGATGTCTCTTCTCCACCGACGCCTCTTCTCCACCTTCAATCTCTTCGCATCTCCACCGACACCGGTTCTTATTCAACATGTAACCTCCTAACATGAGATTTATAATTAGGGCTTTTCAATCTGCTTCTACGATTTGTAACATGCGATTTCTAATTAGGGCTTCTGCATCTATGTTTAGTTCTGTGATTTCTTAACCCGCATCTGTATTTAGTTCTGAGATTTCTTAACCTGCGATTTCTTAATCTGTGTTTAGTTATGCGATTTAATTAAGGCTTCTGAATCCGTGTTTATCACACCAAAACATAAGCAATTGATTTGGTTTTTGTATTATCTGCAATGTTCTTAACCTGCAATGCTCTAATCTGCAATGTTCTAAAATCTGGTTCTGCCTCTGTTTTTTTTTTCCTCATTTCTACAGTAGTATAAGTTCAAAAACTGTATGCAGCATGCCTTAATTTTTTATTGATAATATAGCAAATATGATAGATATAAATGACAATTTATATCCAAACAACCATAAAAGATATTTCAGCTTCTTGAATTTTCAAAAAAAAAATGCTATTAAGTTTTGTGAGTACCTCTTTCAATAGCCGTTGAATTTGGTAGATCGAAGGTCTTTGTGAACCTTTTAATAACTTAGATGCTTAAACTCTCCAAGAATTTCTTGCTAATGCAACCTCAAATTTGATGATAAAAAGATAAAACTAACATGATTCGTCGTGTCCAGCAATCTGTTTCTTTCGTCTTGTTAGACACCACGACACAAAATCCAGTACAGTAAGAATGGCATTCATAAAATAAAATGTATTTGAACATCTTTGATCTGACATAATAGACTAGTAAATAAGATGTCATAATATCTTTTTATTAATTTATTGCCTACTATGTGGCCATCTTTTTGTGAACATAAATATTATAGTACACAGTACACTTAACATTTTTTTCTTAGAAACTGACCACATTTGTTACAACTATGTAGCCTTTTGCATCCCTTTCTATAATTCCATGATCCTAACATCTATAAATGAATCAAATTTATGCTTTAGAACAACTTCATTTTTAATATGAGACGCTGATCTTATAGCAATTTTAGGCAATATTCCCCTTCCCACCAGTACAAAAATTGGATATGGTGACACACAAAAGTCGTCACCATAGGTACTTAGTGACGCTTTTTTTATTTCTCGAAAAGTGTCACCGAAGGAACAACCATTATAGGCTACATATGGTGACATCGAAAATGCGTGACCATAGCACATAGAAATCTATCACTGTAGACTAGAAGTGTCACCATAGAGTAGTGATGTTTTTCCATTTTTATCAAATAATGTCAATATAAAGCGTTTGTAGTGACATATCTTTTTAATATTTGTGACAACATGTCACCAAATGATCACATCAATTTTTTTCTGTATGTGACATTTTGTTGGTAATTGGCCACATTATAATTTTTCCAGTGTGACTATAGACTAGTGATTTTTCTTGCTGGATCAATGAATTTATTGAATAATGTCACCATAAACCTTTTTTAGTAACACTTATTTATTTTGTAGTGACATAATGTTCCCAAATGGTCACATGTTTTCGTGTTCACTGTGATGTTTTGTTAACAATTGGTCACATAACAAATATTTAGGTGTGACTATTGTTTAGGTTTTAGAGACACACAATTTTGTTACGTGTGACCATATCATGAAAGTTGATGTAGAAATAGTTTGAAGTGTGACTATTTCATTGTTTTTAGTCACACAAAAATTTCTTAAAGTGACTATTGGTTGGTATATGGTGACAATTAAACACCTAGTTGTTAATATAAAGTGACCATTATATACCTTTTAGTCACATAAGAGAAATATAAATGTGACTAGAATTGTTCTATAATCACATTAAGTATTTGTAAGTGTCATTTTTTGCTAACCTTTAGTCACATTATTTTTAACCTTTTGTTATTACATTCCCATTTAGTCACATATGTTACATAAATACATCACCCTAACACACTTTTTAGTTTCTATGTGACTGTTTATGTATTATGGACACAATTAGTTACGTAGATTGTTATTATATGTTGTTAACAATAACATAGTTGTTAATATAGAGTGACCATTTCATACCGTTTAGTGGCATTAAACAAATGAAATTGAGACAGGAAACATTTTATAGTCACATTAATTAGTTGTAAGTGTCACTTTTGTTATAGCTTTGTAAGATCTTCTTAGGGTTGGTGGCAACTCAAACATAGCATCCTTAGTATTTGTGCTCAAAATTGTAAAACTTTCACTTTAACTTGTATTTATACTTGGACAATTCTCTTAATTCTTATGTTAATCACTCAAGTGTTTGATGTTTTGTGTTTCATATGTAATGTCTTAACTTGTGTTGATTATTGATATTGAAGAAATTGCCCTTGCACATCTCAATTACATTGTGAAAGTCTGAATCCAAATTCTGAGTCATTTCATGATAATCTACTTGGCTAATGTTAATAATTGAATGTGTCTTCGTAATAACAACCCTTAGTGATTCAATAATGATACTTGACATTTTCGGAGTGTACTTAGTGATTTCTGGACATTCTTGGCGACCTCACTAAGAGTCTTGGCGACCTCACAAAGATTCTTGGCGACCTCGCCAAGATTTGGCGATCTGGGAATTGCTCCTGGCGATCTGGACTTGGTCTTGGCGATTTGGTGACTTGGTCTTGGCGACCTCGCCAACCCTTGGTGAGCTCACCAAGTCTTGGCGACCTCACCAAGGCTTGGCGAGCTCACCAAGTGGTCTTGGCGATCCCAGCATTGGCCTTGGCAATCTCACAGTTGTTCTTGGCGATCTCGTCAGTCTGATGACATAAAATTCACTAACTTCAATAATATTCTCTTGATTTCAGTGCAATCATGACCTGTGCTCTCTCCAGTATAAATAACAACACTAGAATAACCTAAACTAAGCACCTGGACGGCTGTTTTGAAGAGAGAGAGCACTTGTGTGAAAACCCATGTGTTCTTGAGTTTCAGACATGAAATCTAAGGATATCAACAAGCAAACAACATGGTTTGATCATGGATTCATGATTTCCGCACTTGAATCTGTGTATTGGATGAGTAAAGGCTCCAAATTGGTCATGACAAATGGTATCAGAGCCATTGTTCTTCATGTTCTTGAGTTTTCTCAAAAACTTTAAGAATCACTCATTCAAGTCATCAAATCTAGTTGTTTGCTTGATTCCTTGAACCATTTTGAACGAAATTTCACTAGGAATCTGTTGGAATGCTTAGATATCATCAATAATCACAAAAAATGGGTCAATTTTTTGAATTTTTCAGATTTATGCAAACACAGAGCATACATGTTGTGCGTTTCTTTTGAAAAATAAAGTCTATCTTTCACTAAATTTGAGTCAAAATTGAACATGCATACATGTTAGACTCATGATTTAGAGATGATAGCAACTTGAATCACTCAAAAACATCAAGTATTGAAGATTTTTGAGCAAAAATTGTGTTCTCGGAAGTTTTTCATAAGAATCACTGTTTGATCCGATTTCACATAGATTAAGTGGTTTTTGGTGCTTGTTGTAGTTAACAAATCTGTTCCTAAGAAAATTTCTAAACTATTGGTGCAATAAAAACTTGATTTCGTGAAATTTGATTTGACCTAGTGATTATGCTCAAGAACATAGCTGAAAATTTTCTAAGTCTTGAAGATTTTGAAATTTTCAAATTTCAAATTGTTGATTGATTGATTCAAACTAAATAAGCTTCATGATGTTTGTTTTGTAGGTTTTGAGAAATTAACCTTAATCTTAGCATCCGTTGAAGCAATTTCTGAGATTTCAACCCGTTTGACACATTAAGCGTTTTTGTGAAGAAACACAACTTGTTTCATCATGTCTGAGTTCAATTCTGGAAATCAAATGTTCCAAGGGAATAATAGGCCTCCAAAGCTACTCGGGGCCGCCAACTATGATGACTGGATAAAGAAGTTTCAGTGTCACCTCGAGTACATGGATTATGACCTACTGACATCTGTGAAGTGTGGTCCTAAGGTGTTCTATGTGGATCCTGTTCCTGTGGCTAGTGCTGATCCACCTAACCATCAGAGACGTGTAATAAAGAAAGTTGAGGACTATTCACCTGCTGAACATAATCAAATGAAGGTTGACAAACGTGCTCTCGGGTGTATCAAAATGGCACTATCTAATGACATTGCCTTCCACTTCACTGAGGCAACTTCTGCTCATGAAATTTGGGTTGCACTAGAGAAGAAGTATGAGGGGAACATTGAGAGCAAAGAAAGGAGACTGGACTCTATCAAACTGCGTTTCAACACTTTTGCTCACACTGCTGGAGACTCATTTGAGACTCATGTGACAAAATTCTGCAGACTTATCTGTGAGATGCAAAATAACCAGACCCGACTTGAGATGCCAGCAATATCTAAGAAGATTATAAAGTCACTTCCTCGGGACTTTGCTCCATATGTTATCTATCTGCTTGAAAGTAGTGACTTAGCCACTTGTGACTACATGGATCTCATTGACAAAGTCAGAGGCTATGAAATTGCAGCTATTAAAAGAGATGGAAATTCACTCATGGGGAAGGTTACAAATAAGAGTTCCTCTCAGCTTGCCTCTAATGCTGCTTTCATCACTCCTAATGAGAATGACTTGGAATTTCCTTACTTTTCCGGTGGGTTCTGTTCTTCTATTCAAGCTGCTCCTGTTCCTACTCCATGATGTGTAAATTTGGATATATAAAAATATGGTCAAGTTTTAAATGGTAAATACTGAGTGACCAAACCACACACTAGGGCAAGCGTACCCGTCGTATGCAATATAGTATCAATAAGTACCGAGTATCAATCCAAGGACGCGTAAAGCAGGCTCTCGATATAAGGACTTTGCTAATATTCAGTTTGACAAGGTTTTGATTTAAAGCTAATGATGAAAACAAACAGATAACTGGTAGAAACAACTAAGTAAGCAAACAAAAAAAACACGAAACGAAATAACAATATAAGAAAAATGCCACCCGGATAAGAATCCTTTGAGCCTGAATGTCACCTCAAGTCCGACTAATCAATGTGATGACTACCCCCAATGATGATAACCAAGGCAAATAAGACTATAGACACATCTTAAATACTAAGGCAATCCCAAATGAACGTCCAGGTAGTAAACTAGATGAAACCGCCTAATTGCCTAGTCGCTTCGGTCAAAGCTAACCAAACACACACGAAAGGAACTACACTAGAAAGGTCTCTCTAAGCGGGTCCTAAACGTGACTAATTCTGATTTGAAACCCCAAGAATTTAGGCAATGCTAAACACGAATTGAAAAGCCAAAACCTTACGGTCATAAGTGTTCTAACTAGTCAAACAATGCCTAACAACCACCTAATGTGCTAAATGAATCGGTCAACTCAATTTAAACACAAATATAAACAAAATCAGCCCCAAATCATCCTCATATAATCATGTAGATGGTCATCGGATCATGCATTAAGCTAAAACTCAAAAAAGTCAAAGTTTAACAATGAGAAATCAAATAACAAGTTGAAGTTCTTCAATCTATATCAAAATTCCCACATCATATGAATCTAACAGAGGCTAATCAAGCATATATGATCATTCAAGAGGTCTAAATCAGAATCAATAGGCTATTTCATCATATCACATTGAAAAGTCAAACAATAAAGTCAAATCATGCTCAAATTCATCAAATCCAAGTGACAATATGAGATCTAGCCACTAAACATCATCAAAACAACTAAAAATCCAATCTTTAGCATGTTCATAATCTGAGATTTACAAAGAAAAGGGAAGAAAATCAAACCTCTAGATGAATTTGGGAACCAAAAATGTGTAGATCTTCAATTTCTTCATCCAAAAGCTTCAATCTTGAGTGATAAATCTCCCTTGATGATTCCAGATGTGTTTTGGGGTGTTTCTAGGGTTTATAGGGGTGTTGGAATGAAGAAAACGGCGGCTCAAAACCTTTTATAGCGGAAAAATTAGGTTCTGTTCGCATCAGGTCGATGGGTCCAATTACTGGGCTCGCAGAAGCAGATGATAAAAGAAATCTAAACTGACTGTTAACAAGACGCAGCTGTTGGCTGAGTGGTAAGTGGTCTCGCTGCCTAACCAAGAGGTCAGGGGTTCGAAACCCCTGCCCTGCATTTCTTTTCCTTTTAATTTTCGCTGATTGCTGCTGGGCCAAAGCTTTGCTGGGCTGCTGTTTGGATTCGCTGATGGGCCGGCTGGGCTCAAGGGACTGGGCTGGGACAGACTTGTGGGCTGCTGTTGGTTTTATTTATATATTATTATTATTTTTTTTTAATTTTTTTTTTCTTTCACAGCTTTTGTTCCCGAACTCGGCTCAAAACCTTTTATAGCGGAAAAATTAGGTTCTGTTCGCATCAGGTCGATGGGTCCAATTACTGGGCTCGCAGAAGCAGATGATAAAAGAAATCTAAACTGACTGTTAACAAGACGCAACTGTTGGCTGAGTGGTAAGTGGTCTCGCTGCCTAACCAAGAGGTCAGGGGTTCGAAACCCCTGCCCTGCATTTCTTTTCCTTTTAATTTTCGCTGATTGCTGCTGGGCCAAAGCTTTGCTGGGCTGCTGTTTGGATTCGCTGATGGGCCGGCTGGGCTCAAGGGACTGGGCTGGGACAGACTTGTGGGCTGCTGTTGGTTTTATTTATATATTATTATTATTTTTTTTCTTTTTCTTTAAACTCCCGTAACTTTCTCATACGATCTTCGTTTTTGGTCTCGTTTTTTGCGTTGTTCTTCTAAAATCACCGCGAACCAACCAATTACCTAAAATTCAAAAATAAAAACAATTAAGCATCAAATTCTTACAAATCACCATAAAACAATATTAAAAACTAATTAAAATGGGAAATTTATATATTTATCAATTTAGAGTAAAAAACCCATCAAATAACAATAGAATTTATATATTAAACATTGAAGCACTAAATTTAAGGGATTTTAAGTTGTAGGCCCGAACAAGCAACATATTCAATATTTTCCAATTAAAAATTCATTTAAATGAGGGAATTTTATTTATTTATTTATATACATGATGCTACGCATCACTCCACAACCTGTTTGTCAAGCTGCCTTTGTTTCTCAACAACCTGTCTCACCAGTGATTTAGACACCTGCTACATACCAACCAAGACCGTCAGCTGTAGGATTAACTGACAAAGATCAAGAGTTGTGTAATGCTCTTGTGGCATGCCTTGCTTCCCAAATGTCTGGAAGTATTGAAAGTATGACTTTGTGCCACGAAGACTTAGACCAAATTCCTGCTGATGACCTTGAAGAAATGGATATAAAGTGGCAACTTGGCATGATTGCTGCCCGCACAAGAAAGTTTTTCAAGAAAACTGGGAGAAAAGTGTTCCAGTCACAACCCGGTGCAACTATTGGTTTTGACAAATCCAAGGCACAATGCTACAACTGTCAAGGTTTGGGTCATTTTGCACTGATGGCTGATGTGGATGAAATCTCCGAAGATGCTGCTTTTGTGACCAACACTGCTGATGATGCTTCAAAAGGTGAATCTGATGCTGAGCAAAAGTCAATAAACCATCAGAAGGATCTCATTCCCGATACGGTAAAATCCAAATTATGCTCAAAGTCCTGTGTAGAGGAAGTTGATCGGTATCACCTTTACAATGAAGAGTTGGTTGAAAAGGCGATAGCGAACGAGTGTCTGGTCAAGTCTATACAAGCAAAGGAACTGGATTTCCTGGCCAAAATAAAGTCCTTGCAGGATGATATTGAGGTCATGAAACATGCTGAAGTGGCTCTTCACACTCAGTTAGAAGATTTAGTGACTTGTTACTCATCCCTGAGCAAGAACTATGTTCAAGCTCGGGAAATCATTGATCTAATGAAACTCAATCCCTCTAACTTGGCACGTGATGTGGCTAAGGAAATTTTCAAACGTGTTCAAAGTGGTTTAGGTTTAGCTAGGGAAATTGATGTTGCTGCTGTTGAGCATCCTCTCAATCATAATTATTTTCCAATACCTGAACTTACTAAAATAAACTCTCGAAGCCACATCAGGTTTTTGAATAATGAGTCTGTTCCTAGCAAGTCGGAAATTCAGCTAATGGAAGACAAACTATCTGGCTATGAAAGTGGCTCGAGTCTCCCATCTGTGGAAAGTGCACTTAAAATAAATGATTTTGATTCCAACTCATTTCAATCAGTTGACACTGGCATATCTGAGGATACTGTCAGACAAAAGGCAGAATCTAAGTTTTTAAAATTAATAACCACTAATGAAATAACATCTCAATCATCAAATTTTAGTGAATCACAATCTTCAGGTTTTAGTGAATCTCAAATAATGTTTAAAGGAAAAT
>JBCNJP010008372.1:0-41108 GCA_039602395.1 Deinandra increscens subsp. villosa
AGTCAGTTTGAGTCGGTTTTGCATTTGTTTTAGTTGTTTTTAGTTAAGTTGTGTCTTTGAGTCAGTTATTTATGTTTTTATCAAGTTTTGCAGGTTTTTGATGAATTCCCGAGGCCAAGAGGAGAAGTATAAGAAGAAAAGAAAGAAGAAGTGCTGAACAAGCAGTCCCAGGCGTATCGCCTGGGACCTGATGAGCTAGTAGGCGATACGCGCGGAAGAGAGAAGTCAACGGAGGTCATAAGTCGGTTTGACCGACTAAATTGTCGTGTACATGGGCTGTAGGCGTATCGCCTAGAAGGAATACACCTCCAAGCGATACGCTTGGAGGTCTAAAACCCGCAAAAAAGGCTTAATTCGATATAAAATCGATTTTAGGGTTCCATTCGAGAGAACTACGACTTCCAGACGGCAGAGGGGCGATTTCAGGCGATATTCAGAGGCAAGGAAGGGCTGGAACTGCAAGGGAATCAACGGGTGATCAATTCTACATTGCAATTCATCATCAAATCATCCGGTTTCTCTTGTTTCTCGTTTTAATTCTTAGACTCAGTTATGTTTATTGTTAAAGATTCAAACTTTATTTGTTCTTATGCTATGAACATGATTGTAGGCTAGGCATTTATCACTGCCTAGACCGTTATGATGAACAACTGATATTTATAACTTTGTTTGGTTTTTGACAACTTGATTGATGTTATGTTTCTATTCAATTCCATTGTCGATATAATTGTATGCATATGACCACTAGAGTTAGGGTTTGAATTGATTTACTAAACTGCTTAGCCTGCGAATGTCTTTCGGTTTGGGTTGGGTAATCGGTTGCGTGACTGTGTGTTTGCGATTGGTTTGATTGTCTGTCTTGATTTTCATAGTTTAGTATTTTGATGAACTCTCTAATTCTTGTGTGCTGCTCTAGTTAGACAAGCCGGAAGGTGATAGCTAGGTCGGGTAGTCGGGTTGACTAGTGGATTAGGATTACATTGCCATCGGGAGAGGGATGCCCTAGGAAATTAGTTAGCTTGCTATTCCGTGTCAGTTGTGTTGATTAGTGGTAGTTCCTGCTAGCTTAAGGTGCCTAAGATTGTTTCGAGGGTGGTTAGGTCTAGTTGAGGTTGGATGTACCCGAAAGGTGAACTCCTGTCCGAACGTTAGGAACATTTGCTAAGAAGAACTTGAGAGGTGAATTAGCTGCCATCAGAGTTGTCATAGCCAGATGAAGTTGTAGGTGTTGGTTGGGATTCTAGGTCTAGGTGGTGTCTTTCTCATATCTGATTGTTTCCTGAGTTTTCCTGCTGTCCGTTTGTTAGTTGCGTTAGTTAATTTTCATTCTAATCAAATCTCAAATCAAAACCCAAATTACTCAGTATTTCCATTTTCTAGGTCTAGGTTAAGTCTTTGTCTATAGAGTGTCCTAGGGTTCGATATTCCCGGTCTTGCCTTAGCTATTACTACTAATCCGATAGGTACACTTGCCTTAGGGTTCGGTTTAGTTTAGGTATTTTCGGTAAAATTAGGTGTGTCTAGGTCTAGGTTTAGGTCTAGGTTTTGATTAGTATTTTTAGTGTCGTTCCGAGCACATCAAGTTTTTGGCGCCGTTGCCGGGGACACTTGGCAATAGCAAGATTAACTTAGGTCGTCGTTAGGAAATTTTGAGTCTTTTTGGTTTTTCCGTGTCTAGAGTCTTAGGATTTCCGTTCTTGAGTCTAGATTTTTAGGTTTATTTTTCCTTTTAATTTTTCTTTGAGTCAGTTTCCCCATTTTATGCCACACACCCGTTCACGAGGTCCTCCTGAGTTGTCACCACTTTCTGATCCCGACGCGGATATTCGTGAACGGTTTCGCCTTCTACGCACCGAGCTAGAGGCATTCATCATTTCCACCGCCCACTCCAAACCATCTTCTTCCACACAAACCACACGCGACACCAAACCCATTCCATTCCCCGATCTTTCATCCATGGCGGCACGTCGCACCGTCCACGAGCAGGCTAGCGCCGGAGTCACCGAGGCCCGGTTTGCTATTGCACAGCCTGCTATTGCCAACACCGCGAATTGGCAAGTTCCGTCCCACGTCATCAACGCTTTGACGCATTCCATTCAGTTTCATGGACGTGAGGACGAAGATGCACCGACGCATATCTCCCGCTTCATTCGTATCTGCAACACGTTCGGACTCACCGGAGTCGCGAACGAAATCATCTATCTTGCGTCTGTTTCCATTCTCCCTTACGTCTCGAGCCGCCGAGTGGCTTGAGACGCTTCCGCCGAATTCGATCGCCACCTGGGACGATCTGACCGCGAAATTCCTGAAGAAGTATCATCCTCCAGCCAAGGCTTCACGTACTCGGGAGGAAATCCACTCTTTCAAGATGGACCCCGATGAGCCTTATTCTGTTGCTTACGAGAGATTCAACACCCTTCTGAGTAGATGTCCGCAACACGGGTTGACGGACTGGGCGATCATAGAAAAGTTCTATAATGGACTTCCTTATTCTGTTCAGAAGGATTTCAATATTTCGGCTGGAGGGCATATGATGGAGAAGCTCACTGTGGATGAATGCAAATCATTATTTGAGAGCTTCGCACTTGCTGAACAGCAGGCACCCGGAGGTCGGAGAGCCACCTTGGCCCCGACTAGATCACTCGTTCCATCTACATCTACCCGGGGTGTAAATCACATTGGCTCAGAAACCATGTCACCTAGGGAGTTAGAAAACATTTATAAAACCTTAGAAGAAATCAAACTCCACATCAAAGCCAAATGTGAGCTGTGCAGAGGCGCTCACGACACCCGAGACTGCCCGCTTGCTCCCGCTGAGCAGGTGGATTACATTGGAAACCGAAACCAGTTCGGTAATTCGTTCCAGTCTGGGTGGAGGAGTGGCCAAAATTCAGGATGGCGAGAGGGAGGAAATCCACCTGGTTTTCAGCCGAGGTATAATCAGAGTGGTGGAGGAAACGAGGGGCCGACTATGAAGGAGCTTACAGAGCTGGTCATGAACCAAACGCAGATTTTGCAGCAGATGAACGCAAGAGATGAGGCCACACAGAAGAAGCTGGCGGAGCATGATACGTTACTGAGGAATCAACAAGCTTCGTTCCTGGATTTGCAGAGGTCGGTCGGTGATATTGCGAAGCAGCTGAAGGAGCTCAATTCCCGTGGGGGTCAATTTTCTGGTAGTACTTATAAGAACCCCAATGCTAATGTCAATGCGATCACTACTAGGAGCGGGAGAGTCGTCCAGAGTCCATCGCCGGCGGTAGTTGATGAGGAGCCGGTCGATGAGGAGATCGAGTTAGAGACGCCTGGCGGGAGGGTGCACGAGAGCGTTACGCCAGCAAGTACCGCACCAAACGTCGAGGCTGAGGTAGTGAGAGAGAAGCCGCTGAAGTGGGAGGCTGTTAAAGAGAAGAAGAGAGTGAGATTTGCGCCTCGACCGATTACAGCCGATGATCTGAAGCAAGTGCCGTATCCTGAACGTCTGGTTCGAACAGAAGAATGCGCGTGAGTACAGTCAGTTCTTAGAGCTTCTTAAGCAACTTAGGGTCACTTTACCTTTTACTGATGTCATTAAACAAATGCCTAAGTATGCTAAATTTTTAAAAGATATGTTAACTAATAAGAAGAAGCTTGAAAATTTTTCGGATGTCACTCTTGATGCTAATTGTTCTGCTGTAGTTCAAAATAGATTGCCTGAAAAATTGACTGATCCTGGTACATTTACAATTCCGTGCTCTTTTGGTGATTCATCTGTTACTTGTGCTTTAGCTGATCTAGGTGCCTCGATTAATGTTATGCCATATTCTGTTTTCATGCACCTAGGATTAGGCGAGTTGGAACCGACTAGGATGACCATTTCTTTAGCAGATAGGTCGGTTGTTAGACCCAAAGGAATAGTGGAAAATGTGCTAGTTCAAATTGACAAATTTTTGTTCCCTATAGACTTTGTGGTAGTTGACTGTGCATATGATGCTAGTTGCCCTTTGATTTTAGGTAGGCCTTTCCTTAGGACCGCCCGGGCGCTAGTTGATGTTTTTGCGGGCACGATTACTTTGAGGGTTGACCATGAGAGTGTTGTGTTTGAAGTAGGTAGACGTCAGGATAGGGGCACCGAATCGGTTTGCTTGATAGGTACTTTCATGTCCTTTATAGATTTGGTGGTTGTAGGTAATCGATTAGATGATGATGAGTTTGAAGAGGATGAGTGTGGGGAGAACACCGGGGGGTTAGTTGAGTAGTTGATAAAAATGAAATTTTTGACCCATTAGGAGAACCCGGTGAGGTAGTTGAGAAGGTAGGTCAGGTAGTTGAGGATGAAGTGGTGATAGAGGATAAGTGTGGGGAAGATCTAGGAGGGTTAGAGATTTTAGATGATAAGAATGAGATTTTTGACCCGTTAGGAGAACCCGAGGAGTTGATGAGTGTAGAGAGTGAATTGGTGGTTGAAGAGGTAGTTAGAAGAGCCACACTTGGTGATTTAGGTATTTTGAATGATGAAGTTGAGTTTAGACCAAGTGTGGGGAGGTTGCATGTGGTTGTTAGCTAAACATGACCCGGAATTGAGTTTTCTTAGTGAATGTCGATTTTTCCCGGGTAGGTACAAGCATTGGAAGGTTAAGATGTTGTTGAGAGAAGTAAAGTTAGTTGCTTTATGGGGTAGGAAGTTTAGCTAGAGGTTGTTCGAATAGAAACCGGGTGGAAACCGGTAGTTTAGTAGTCGAAGATGTGAAGTCTAAGCCTCCGGATGTTTTGGGAGGTTGTGTCTTGGATTTGAGCTAATTGGTGCAGTGCCCGTGGGTTGTATAGTTTTGTATTTGTGTTTCAAATTTCTGCAATTTTTGGTTTTTGTGTATGTTGCGTCTTTTGGTTTTGTGTTTTTGGTGTTTGCAGGTAATTCTGGAGATTTGGAAATTGGCAAATGTGGATTGTGCAGGTCCTAGGTGCAGGTTGCTAAAAAAAATTCGACTATGAGACCTGGAGGGACAAGGAAAAAGAGATAGAAAATTTTTGGGGTCAAATTCCAAAAATTATCTGGAAATCACGTTCCAAGCGTATCGCCTGGAGGTGGGTAGTTTATAGGCGATACGCGTGAAAGTCTCATGCGGGCCGGTTGTGTGCAGTTCCAGGCGTATCGCCTGGGAGATGCATGGTTGTAGGCGATACGCCTGGAGAAGGTATTTCAGAAAAACTTTTTAAATTTTCAATTTATTTTATTTCTGTTTACCGGAGTGCGATGGATCGTTTGTTGGTTGCTGTGCTGAGTCTCTGGAGTTTCAGGTGAACACGTTTCAACTTATCTTGTTTTATTTTTAGTTTTATTTATTTTCTTTTTCGTGTTTTTATTTCTGCTTTGTTTTATTCCATTCCACATTGAGGGCAATGTGTGATTCAAGTGTGGGGATGGGAGACTTGCGTCTTGAGTATTTTATTTTATTTTATGAGTGTGTTATAGAAAAAATTGGAAAAAAATTTGAAAAATTGTTCAAAAATGTCCAAGATTCTGGCTGCAATTTAAATGGAAAATGATAGGTAAAACTGGGAATTGATTGTCTATCTTGTGCTTAAATGTTAGATTAATGAATAATTTGGGAAAAGTGATAAGTATGGTGAGAATGGAAAGCATTACTAAACTATGATGTGTCGGTAGGCCCAACTGACCTAGGAGTAGCTTAAATAGCCTGTGTGTTTATTGTTGTATAAATATGCTAATCAGTCTGCTAGTGGGTTCCCATTTTAGGAGTGATAGGGATTCTGAATCTGATGATTATGAGGAAAGAGACCGCTTTATGCTAGATACTCCTATGTCCTTAGAATTTCAAATGAGCATTAGTTAATAATCTGGTTAATGAATTAGAGTGAAGGGACAAAATAC
Organism: Deinandra increscens subsp. villosa; assembly: GCA_039602395.1. NCBI lineage: Eukaryota > Viridiplantae > Streptophyta > Magnoliopsida > Asterales > Asteraceae > Deinandra > Deinandra increscens. Next base: position 5,873 of record JBCNJP010008372.1, read on the forward strand.
TCATGTACAAACTAAGGATAGTATCCCGTGGTAAGTACCTCTGATGATGTTCCTGATCTCGCGGGCAAAATACTCACGTATGATGTCGGGGGTAAGACCTTGTGGAAGAATACCTCTGGTGATGTCCGTTGGTAAGATAGGTAAAAGTGACCAATTATTATTATTAAAAAAATGAAAAATGAAAAAAAAATGGAACAGAAAGAAAGAAATGGTAGTTTAGAGAATAATTGCTCAAGAAGTTGCATTCCAATAATTAGTTATTCTTTGGACATCTTAGTATCTGGTTTAAGGGGAGTTGGAGAAAAAATAAAAATGTAAATCAGTTTTACCCTTTGCTCCGACTGAATATGATTCGGTAGGAGGTTGAACTAGAGCTTTCTTTAGTGGGATCCATAGGCGACTGAACTTATATCTGGTAATTTCATAAACACATGGGGGCGAAAGAAAAGGTTGGTGGTTGGGTTTAATCGGATCGAAATATCGACAATTGTAGCTAGTGTGTTAATACATTATGGTATGTGGAATTGTTTTGGTGGACTGTTAATTTTAAATGTTAATGTTTAGTAGTCAATTTCCTGGTTGTGATTCCATTGCAGTATTTTTCGAGGACGAAAAAAGAGTCAGTGTGGGGATGTTTGATGTGTTGTAAACACATCTCATTTCCGGTGTCTTTTAGTTGGTTATTTGAGTCAGTTTGAGTCGGTTTTGCATTTGTTTTAGTTGTTTTAATTAAGTTGTGTGTTTGAGTCGGTTATTTATGTTTTCTCAAGTTTTACAGGATTTTGATGAAGTCCCGAGGCCAAGAGGAGAAAATGAGGAAAAGAAGAATAAGGGCTGAACAAGCAGTCCCAGGCGTATCGCCTGGGACATGATGAGCAGTAGGCGATACGCCCGGAAAGTGGAAGTCAACAGAGGTCATAAGTCGGTTTGACCGACTGTTTTGTCGCGGCATGGGCGGTAGGCGTGTGACATCCGGGAATTTCAAGGTTTACTTCCGTTAGACAATATCCGTTAGTTACGTTATAAGTGTTAACTTAGTAACTAATGCTTAACTAGGCCGAATACGTCCACGACCTTTGGTTGATCACCGAACCCGTCCATATGTGTTATGTATTTATTTATATGTTGTTATTATGAGAAACGTGATTTAAATGCATGATTAGTATTAAAAAGCATGATTAATTGTTTACTTGTTAAAATGTTTAAATTGCCTAATTATGTGATTATATGTGTAACCGGGTAATTAAGTGTATGCATACATGTCTAATGATTGGGCTAGTAATTAGTTAATGATGGATTAATCATGGGCTAATGATGGCTAATCATTGGGGGCCCAAATCCCAATGAAAGCCCATGATGGCCCTAAGTATTTAAATGAGTAATTAACCCTAATTCTCCATTTACTTGCATCATCACAACAAACACACACACTCTCCTACCCTCACTCTCTCTCACGAATCTGGATCAGCCCCAAGAGCCATCAAGACCAGCCCTTAATTCTGTTGGTGAAGATCATCCATAGAAGCTTGACCAAACCGTGAGTTCCATGAACCATGTTCTTGCTTCTCTTATGTGTTTTCTTCATAAAGCATGCCTAAATCATCATGTTATCGTTAGATCTTCTGTTAGGATGCTTAGGAATGTTAGATCTATCATAAAAACAACAACTTTACGTGTGAAACTGATCCATGATGAAGATTTATGCTAGAATAGGCTAATTTATGTAAAATGTGTTCTTGAAGATTTGATGATGAAAATGCATGTATATGATGTTAAAAATGCTCCTGTGATGTTCCTAAATGTTTATGAATGCTTGGAATTGAATTACATGAAGTTTGGAAGCTGTTAGAAAGATTTTTGTTAGTTTTTCGGGTTTTTCTAGCGACCAGCGAAACTGTGCATTCATCAGGAGAAACTATCCAGCGAAACTATGCATATCTCCTTCCAGCGAAACTGTGCAGCGAAACTGTAGTGTCTCTTGGGAACGAAACTGACCTTGTCCCTGAACGAAAGTTCAACCAGTTCCTGGCGAAACTAGCCAGCGAAACTAGCCAGCGAAACTAGCCAGCGAAACTAACAGTTTCTCTAGCCAGCGAAACTAGCAGTTTCTCTAGCCAGCGAAACTAGCAGTTTCTCTGGCAGTTTCTCTAGCAGTTTCTCTAGCAGTTTCTCTAGCAGTTTCTCTAGCAGTTTCTCCAGCAGTTTCTCCAGACTAAACCCAATCTTGTGCAACTTATTTAAATGATATGCCATGACTTGTATGATTATGCAATGATGAAACATGCTATGATTTCTGTAATATATGAACCCTTGTTTATGATCAACCATCGGTGTCGTGTGTCGTTATGTCGTGTCGTAGTTCCAACGTGCTATGTTATGGGCCATAGTGACGATAAGTTAATGTTTAGACACAAAACTAATACTTAAGACCTAAACGTGTTCATAGGTCTTCGTTAAGCAATATTTGGATTAATTAACAAGTGTAGCTGAGCAACCTAAGGTGAGTTTCACTAACCCTTTAATTGTGAGCCCGTTTGGGACACAACGAATGAAATTAACGAAAAACAACGCTGACATTTTGAGGTATTACCAAATGAGATACCTGTTATGGAAGTTGGAGTGTTTTATGGGGAGCACTTGCAACTGTCCATCCTTGGGGTTTCGAATGAAACCTGGAAACAACCATTTTGACACTCAAACTCTTTTTGGGATTTCAGATGAAATCCAGAACACACGTTTTAATATGGCTAGTGTAGGTTAAATCTAAACCAAATGATATCACATGATTTCTAAGGATTGCCTTGTTAATTTAAAAGTCCTCAACTTAGTACTGATGATCTGAAGCGAGGGGATGTTGGGTAGATCTACTGAGGGTTTGACAAACCCTGCTCCGCGGTACACAAATGTGTAACCAACCGGTTGGAGGCCGAACGGAGTTCAATATCAGCCTATTTTAGTTGTGAGCCTCCCGAAAGGGACACAACTGGAGGCACCAACCATCGGCTATTGCCGAACTCTGTTACGTCAGCTTTCAGCCCTAGTACGACTTCCTTAGTGCATGGAAACCGGATTAGCTACCCGCGATATCGGTTGACCGCTTTAACTTTTACTTAACTAGTGCATATTCGATAATTCAACACTTGGCAAATGTTTTGAAAAACTACTACTTATTTATATGATTTGATAAACACGATTAAGAGACCGGGCCAATGCATGTCATGCCCACCGTGAACTCACCAACCGTTAGGTTGACACTTGTATGGTTTTCACTTTTGCAGATCGTTGAAGAGTATCCACTGGAGGTTGGCATGGCACAAGAAGATACTTACTTTTATTTTAAACTAAATTCGGGAATTTAACGACAATTTATGTTTTGTAATTAAAGCACGTGGTTAGTGCTGAGAGACTTATGTTTTTATTCCGCTGCGTATTTTATACTGTTGTATTTATGAACATTGGACTTAACTCTGATTCGTTTAGTATTTGTAACTAATGGTTGTGGTCCTGGTCTAGTCGCGCCCCTTAACGGTATAAACTCCGTTAGTGGTTAATTGGGGGTGTGACAGATTGGTATCAGAGCCATAAGTTGCAGAGAACTGGAATCATTTTTGAAAACGATTTGGAAACTGCAACTTGAACCCTTAGTTACAAACGAACAAAACAAACTCTCAAAGACAAAAATTTTACGTGCCAACCTGGGATACTCGCTCTGCTGTGTAAGTAAATATTTCATATGTACATATATATATATCTATATATAAATATATATAGACCATGTCTAGGTAGTCTAACGGAAAACCTTAGGGAATTTTCACACACGAATACGAAACGTGAACGCTAATACGCACACTACTTCGGGGGAAAGCGACAACAAAACGATGCTACACGCTACGTCCTGATTTCTACTACGATGACTACGCCGACGGTGACTTGTATGGGAAAGCCGACCTCCGACGATAGCTACTTACGACTTACGACGTTCTTCGACGACGCCTCCATTTTGCACGAAAATTTTTCTGGACTAATAGTGGGATAACGGGAAATTGTTAATATACATATTATGGGATATGTATAGAGTATAACTATGATTGAACACTGGCTACTTTAACTGTCCAGAAAATGTCTGGAGGAGATGGAAGGAACAATATTACCCTGACACCTGCAGAACTACAAGCAATGATAAACGCACACGTACAAGCCGCAGTGGCAGCCGTCCATGCTACAATCGCCGCACAGCAAGCCATCCATTTGGCTCATCAGCTTACTGAACAGGGGAATGAGGGAGGTACACTTCCTGCAAGAGCCTCTGAGAAGATTGCCTTAAGTAACAAGAGAAAGGCTGATGAAGAAACTCCTGGAAACTCAATGAACAAACAGAGTGTTGGAAACTACAAGGGTAAAGCCCCGTATTGTAGCAAGTGTGGGAAGCATCACACCGGTATCTGCAGAAAAAGTTTGAATTGCGAGAGATGTGGCAAGAAAAGCCATGAAGCAAAAGACTGTTGGACGATTTTACCTAAGCCACAAAACCTCCCAAGGCGAAACAACAGAAACAAACGTAACAACAACAATGAAGCTCCCAGAGGAAATGGTAATGGGAACTGCTATGAATGTGGTGCTCCAGGCCACATGAAGAGGGACTGCCCGCAGTTGAGAGAACAGGGAGACAATAACAGGAACGGTAATCAGGGAAATGGCAACGGAAATGGAAACGACAGAGGAAGAACTTTCGTCATGGGTCAAGGAGAAGCTCGCAACGACGCCAACGTAATTAATGGTAAATTTATATTGAATGGTTTCTTTGCTACTGTATTGTTTGATTCTAGTGCTGAAAAAAGTTTTATTTCCACTAAGTTTGCTAGGATAATTAACGCTAAACCAATTGCCTTAGATGCTAAGTATGTGGTAGAGCTAGCAAATGGTAAACTTCATGATACGACTCAAATAGTTAAGGACTGTAAGTTAGAACTAGCTGGCCATACATTAGGAATCGATCTTATGCCTTTCCCGATTGGTAGTTTTGATGTCATAGTAGGAATGGATTGGTTATCTGAAAACCGCGCTGAAATTTTATGTCAAGAAAAAGTGGTTCGTATTCCACTTAAGGACGGTGAAGTGTTAACAGTTCAAGGCGAGAAAGGTGGAACAGTAACCGGTATTATTTCGTTTCTCAAAGCTCAAAAGTGCCTCCGTAAGAGACACTTCGCGATCCTTGCAAACGTCACCGACACGACACTTCCCGAGCGCAGAATCGACGACTACCCGATAGTCCGCGACTTCCAAGATGTATTTCCTGAAGATCTGCCTGGTTTGCCTCCATTTCGACAAGTCGAGTTTGGAATCGATTTAGCTCCTAGAGCCGCTCCGATTGCACGCGCACCTTACCGTTTGGCGGTAAGCGAACTCAACGAACTCTCCGCACAACTTCAAGAGCTACTCGACAAAGGATTTATTCGTCCAAGTTCGTCTCCATGGGGAGCACCGGTATGGTTTGTTAAAAAGAAGGATGGAACGTTCCGAATGTGTATAGACTACCGAGAGCTTAACAAAGTTACAATCAAGAATCGGTATCCACTTCCTCGAATCGACGATCTCTTCGATCAGCTACAAGGTTCAAGCTACTTCTCAAAGATCGACCTACGGTCAGGATATCATCAACTCCGTGTTCGCGATGAAGATATTCCTAAGACTGCCTTTAGAACTCGGTATGGTCATTATGAATTCCTGGTTATGCCGTTTGGGCTAACCAATGCACCTGCTGTATTTATGGACCTGATGAATCGAGTGTGCAAGCCGTACCTCGATAAATTTGTGATAGTTTTCATTGATGATATATTGATCTACTCCAAGACAAAGGAAGAACACGAGAATCACCTGCGACTTATTTTGGAATTACTCCGCAAGGAACATCTTTACGCCAAGTTTTCAAAGTGCGATTTTTTGATCCGCGAAGTCCAGTTTCTTGGACACATTGTCAATCAGGATGGGATTCAAGTTGACCCGTCTAAAGTAGAAGCCATTAAGAATTGGTCAACACCCAGAGCGCCGACTGAAATCCGACAATTTTTGGGACTTGCCGGATATTACCGAAGATTTATTAAGGGTTTCTCGCAATTGGCTCAACCCTTAACAGCTTTGACGCACAAGGGAGTGCAGTATAGATGGGGTGACAAAGAAGAACACGCGTTTCAAACTCTCAAAGATATGTTATGTTCAGCTCCGATTCTCTCGTTACCCGATGGGGTGGACGACTTCGTGGTTTTTTGCGATGCATCCATTCAAGGACTCGGTTGCGTGTTGATGCAACGAGACAAGGTAATTGCCTACGGGTCCAGGTAGCTGAAGGATACTGAGAAGAATTACACAACGCATGACTTGGAATTAGGAGCCGTTGTATTTGCACTTAAGATTTGGAGACATTACCTCTACGGAACGAAGTGCACGATATTCACCGACCAAAAAAGCTTACAACACATCTTCGAACAAAAGGATCTCAACATGCGACAACGAAGGTGGATCGAGCTACTAAATGACTATGATTTAGCGATTAAGTATCATCCTGGAAAAGCCAACGTTGTGGCTGATGCCTTAAGTCGGAAAGAGTATGAAAAGCCTCGACGAGTACGAGCGCTACAACTGACCATTCACACGGGATTGCCGGATCGAATCCGCGATGCCCAACAAGAGGCTCTAAAGGAAGAAAACTTCGCAGCTGAGGCACTGCGTGGTGTAGGTGGTCACTCTGAAGTTAAGTCCGACGGACTCAGGTATTATAATGACAGAATTTGGGTTCCTTTACTTGGAAATCTTCGTGAGCTCGTGATGGACGAGGCTCACAAGTCAAGATATTCGGTGCACCCTGGATCGGATAAAATGTACCAAGATTTGAAGAACTTATACTGGTGGCCGAACATGAAAGCCGACATTGCGCGATATGTGGCTAAGTGTTTAACATGCTCAAGGGTTAAGGTCGAGTATCAAAAGCCTGCTGGATTACTGCAACAACCAAAGATCCCAGAATGGAAATGGGAGGATATCTCCATGGACTTCGTAACAGGATTACCTCATCGATCGAATCGACCGGATGCGATTTGGGTTATCATTGATCGATTAACCAAATCTGCACATTTTATCCCGATGAAGGAAACTGACAATATGGATAAGTTAACTAAGCTGTACATTGACCGAATTGTGGCACGTCATGGAGTGCCTAAGACTATTATCTCCGATCGAGATCCTCGATTTACTTCACGATTATGGCAATCTATGCAAGAAGCACTGGGAACCAAACTGGATATGAGTACAGCTTATCACCCACAGACCGATGGTCAGACAGAAAGAACTATTCAGACTTTGGAAGATATGCTCCGTTCTTGCGTTCTCGATTTTGGTAAGGACTGGGAGGCTCACCTTCCGTTGGTGGAGTTCTCCTACAACAACAGTTATCATTCAAGTATCGGTGCAGCACCTTTTGAAGCTCTTTATGGCAGAAAGTGTAAATCGCCCGTGTGTTGGGCTGAAACGGGTGAGAAAGGACTCACCGGACCGGAACTCATTCATGATACAACTGAACGGATTATTCAAATCAGAAAACGGATAGCCGCAGCGCGTGACAGACAAAAGAGCTATGCCGACAAACGCCGTAAGCCTTTGAAGTTCGAGGTAGGCGACAAGGTGCTATTGAAGGTATCTCCCTGGAAGGGAGTGATACGCTTTGGAAAGCGTGGAAAGTTGAATCCTCGCTACATCGGACCGTTTGAAATCATTGGGGAAGTAGGCCCGGTGGCCTACCGTTTACAACTCCCTGCCGAACTCGATGGAGTTCACAACGTGTTTCACGTCTCTAACCTGAAGAAATGTCTGGCTGACAACACTGAAATAATCCCTTTGGAGGAATTGGAAATCGACGAACATCTGAAATTTATCGAGCAACCGGTAGAAATCATGGGACGCGAGGAGAAAACCCTCAAACGTAGCAAGATTCCGATCGTCAAGGTTCGATGGAACTCAAGACGTGGACCAGAATATACTTGGGAACGAGAGGATCAGATGAAGAAGAAGTATCCTCACTTGTTCGAGCAAATGTCCACGGGAACTCAAGGTATGATTTAATTTTGGGGACCAAAATTCCTTTAACAGGGGGAGGATGTGGCAACCCTAAAACTTTTGCCTTCTTTCCCAGCGACGATAGCAGCGACAACAGCTAAGACTGCGAACGCTACAACACAAGAATAATTTTCGGGACGAAAATTCCATTGACAAGAGAATGATGTGACATCCGGGAATTTCAAGGTTTACTTCCGTTAGACAATATCCGTTAGTTACGTTATAAGTGTTAACTTAGTAACTAATGCTTAACTAGGCCGAATACGTCCACGACCTTTGGTTGATCACCGAACCCGTCCATATGTGTTATGTATTTATTTATATGTTGTTATTATGAGAAACGTGATTTAAATGCATGATTAGTATTAAAAAGCATGATTAATTGTTTACTTGTTAAAATGTTTAAATTGCCTAATTATGTGATTATATGTGTAACCGGGTAATTAAGTGTATGCATACATGTCTAATGATTGGGCTAGTAATTAGTTAATGATGGATTAATCATGGGCTAATGATGGCTAATCATTGGGGGCCCAAATCCCAATGAAAGCCCATGATGGCCCTAAGTATTTAAAGGAGTAATTAACCCTAATTCTCCATTTACTTGCATCATCACAACAAACACACACACTCTCCTACCCTCACTCTCTCTCACGAATCTGGATCAGCCCCAAGAGCCATCAAGACCAGCCCTTAATTCTGTTGGTGAAGATCATCCATAGAAGCTTGACCAAACCGTGAGTTCCATGAACCATGTTCTTGCTTCTCTTATGTGTTTTCTTCATAAAGCATGCCTAAATCATCATGTTATCGTTAGATCTTCTGTTAGGATGCTTAGGAATGTTAGATCTATCATAAAAACAACAACTTTACGTGTGAAACTAATCCATGATGAAGATTTATGCTAGAATAGGCTAATTTATGTAAAATGTGTTCTTGAAGATTTGATGATGAAAATGCATGTTTATGATGTTAAAAATGCTCCTGTGATGTTCCTAAATGTTTATGAATGCTTGGAATTGAATTACATGAAGTTTGGAAGCTGTTAGAAAGATTTTTGTTAGTTTTTCGGGTTTTTCTAGCGACCAGCGAAACTGTGCATTCATCAGGAGAAACTATCCAGCGAAACTATGCATATCTCCTTCCAGCGAAACTGTGCAGCGAAACTGTAGTGTCTCTCGTGAACGAAACTGACCTTGTCCCTGAACGAAAGTTCAACCAGTTCCTGGCGAAACTAGCCAGCGAAACTAACAGTTTCTCTAGCCAGCGAAACTAACAGTTTCTCTAGCCAGCGAAACTAGCAGTTTCTCTAGCCAGCGAAACTAGCAGTTTCTCTAGCCAGCGAAACTAGCAGTTTCTCTAGCAGTTTCTCTAGCAGTTTCTCTAGCAGTTTCTCTAGCAGTTTCTCCAGCAGTTTCTCCAGACTAAACCCAAACTTGTGCAACTTATTTAAATGATATGCCATGACTTGTATGATTATGCAATGATGAAACATGCTATGATTTCTGTAATATATGAACCCTTGTTTATGATCAACCATCGGTGTCGTGTGTCGTTATGTCGTGTCGTAGTTCCAACGTGCTATGTTATGGGCCATAGTGACGATAAGTTAATGTTTAGACACAAAACTAATACTTAAGACCTAAACGTGTTCATAGGTCTTCGTTAAGCAATATTTGGATTAATTAACAAGTGTAGCTGAGCAACCTAAGGTGAGTTTCACTAACCCTTTAATTGTGAGCCCGTTTGGGACACAACGAATGAACTTAACGAAAAACAACGCTGACATTTTGAGGTATTACCAAATGAGATACCTGTTATGGAAGTTGGAGTGTTTTATGGGGAGCACTTGCAACTGTCCATCCTTGGGGTTTCGAATGAAACCCGGAAACAACCATTTTGACACTCAAAATCTTTTTGGGATTTCAGATGAAATCCAGAACACACGTTTTAATATGGCTAGTGTAGGTTAAAGTCTAAACCAAATGATATCACATGATTTCTAAGGATTGTCTTGTTAATTTAAAAGTCCTCAACTTAGTACTGATGATCTGAAGCGAGGGGATGTTGGGTAGATCTACTGAGGGTTTGACAAACCCTGCTCCGCGGTACACAAATGTGTAACCAACCGGTTGGAGGCCGAACGGAGTTCAATATCAGCCTATTTTAGTTGTGAGCCTCCCGAAAGGGACACAACTGGAGGCACCAACCATCGGCTATTGCCGAACTCTGTTACGTCAGCTTTCAGCCCTAGTACGACTTCCTTAGTGCATGGAAACCGGATTAGCTACCCGCGATATCGGTTGACCGCTTTAACTTTTACTTAACTAGTGCATATTCGATAATTCAACACTTGGCAAATGTTTTTCAAAACTACTACTTATTTATATGATTTGATAAACACGATTAAGAGACCGGGCCAATGCATGTCATGCCCACCGTGAACTCACCAACCGTTAGGTTGACACTTGTGTGGTTTTCACTTTTGTAGATCGTTGAAGAGTATCCACTGGAGGTTGGCATGGCACAAGAAGATACTTACTTTTATTTTAAACTAAATTCGGGAATTTAACGATAATTTATGTTTTGTAATTAAAGCACGTGGTTAGTGCTGAGAGACTTATGTTTTTATTCCGCTGTGTATTTTATACTGTTGTATTTATGAACATTGGACTTAACTCTTATTCGTTTAGTATTTCTAACTAATGGTTGTGGTCCTGGTCTAGTCGCGCCCCTTAACGGTATAAACTCCGTTAGTGGTTAATTGGGGGTGTGACAAGGCGTATCGCCTAGGAAGGACATACCTCCAAGCGATACGTTTGGAGGTCCAAAACCCGCAGAAAAAGGAAATTTGTTATAAAATCGATTTTAGGGTTCCAGTCGAGAGAACACGACTTCCAGACGGCAGAGGGGCGATTTCAGGCGATATTCAGAGGCAAGGAAGGGCTGGAACTGCAAGGGAATCAACGGGTGATCAATTCTACATTGCAATTCATCATCAAATCATCCGGTTTTCCTTGTTTCTCGTTTTAATTCTTAGACTCAGTTATGTTTATTGTTAAAGATTCAAACTTTATTTGTTCTTATGCTATGAACATGATTGTAGGCTAGGCATTTATCACTGCCTAGACCGTTATGATGAACAACTGATATTTATAACTTTGTTTGGTTTTTGACAACTTGATTGATGTTATGTTTCTATTCAATTCCATTGTCGATACAATTGTATGCATATGACCACTAGAGTTAGGGTTTGAATTGATTTACTAAACTGCTTAGCCTGCGAATGTCTTTCGGTTTGGGTTGGGTAATCGGTTGCGTGACTGTGTGTTTGCGATTGGTTTGATTGTCTGTCTTGATTTTCATAGTTTAGTATTTTGATGAACTCTCTAATTCTAGTGTGCTGCTCTAGTTAGACAAGCCGGAAGGTGATAGCTAGGTCGGGTAGTCAGGTTGACTAGTGGATTAGGATTACATTGCCATCGGGAGAGGGATGCCATAGGAAATTAGTTAGCTTGCTATTCCCTGTCAGTTGTGTTGATTAGTGGTAGTTCCTGCTAGCTTAAGGTGCCTAAGATTGTTTCGAGGGTGGTTAGGTCTAGTTGAGGTTGGATGTACCCGAAAGGTGAACTCCTGTCCGAACATTAGGAACATTTGCTAAGAAGGACTTGAAAGGTGAATTAGCTGCCATCAGAGTTGTCATAACCAGATGAGGTTGTAGGTGTTGGTTGGGATTCTAGGTCTAGGTGGTGTCTTTCTCATATCTGATAGTTTCCTGAGTTTCCTGCTGACCGTTTGTTAGTTGCGTTAGTTAATTTTCATTCTAATCAAATCTTAAAACAAAACCCAAATCAAATTCTCAGTATTTCCATTTCTTAGGTCCTAGGTTAGTTTTGTCTATAGAGTGTCTCTAGGGTTCGATATTCCCGGTCTTGCCTTAGCTATTCTACTATCCGATAGGTACACTTGCCTTAGGGTTCGGTTTAGTTTAGGTATTTTCGGTAAAATTAGGTGTGTCTAGGTCTAGGTTTAGGTCTAGGTTTTGATAGTATTTTTAGAGTCGTTCCAAGCACATCAATATGCTACCCCTACAAATGGTTTCTAGTTCCGCCCTGTTCATAGCTAATGCACAACCTTCATATAGGCGTTTATTATAATAATTACCAACACCCCCCCCCCCCTCCCTCCCCAACCTCAATCCTACTTGTTGCAACCTCCCCCCTCCCACCCCAAATTAGTTTTAGAAAAATACAATTCAAACCTTTTTCTTTTGTCATTTTAAAAAATAATCATCAACAATGTAATAATTATTAATGATCTCTAGCTCAATTGGCTAGGGGAGGTACCCAAGACATTATAAATGGGAAGTCTTGGGTTCAAGTCCTATTTGTAACAAAAAATAAATAAATGAGGGTTACATGTTGGGCCAGAGAGTTTTCTCATCTATGGTGAGATTCCTCCTGATGGGGATTGGAGATGATCAGGTAGGTGGGTAATGCGCCCGTCAGTGATCTAAATTTGTGTTTCAGAAAAAAAAATGTAATAATTATAACATAAAGAGATTTAGGTCACTAAATTTTTCTTCGAAACCAAACATTATTCTTCTAGTATTATTTTGTTCTTGCTTCTAGTATTTTTTTTTTCTTACTATTACAATGCATATCAGATCATGTGTGACTGTGTGTAAAGATTCTAGAAAGAAACCTATAATCAAGATTCTCTTACTATCGATGTCCAGCAACTAAATTCGAGACCTTTCACTTTTATTCATTTACAGTTGCAGCTCAACCTTCTGTTATTATATATCGGTGTTCAGCAACTAAATACGAAGTTTTATATGCTTATTGTAATTTGTTAATATGAACTTATAATTACCTTTTATTCTTATTAATTTAACTAGTGTGCAGGCCCGTGCGATGCACGGCCGGGGGGGAACTTTGGCCGACTGTAACATGCTCAGTATGTTTGTATACGTGAAATGGTTTTGATCACACCAGTGCTTGCGAAAAAACGTAACAGTGTAAGTAAAGAAGCTTTATAACTATTTTGGGGCATTAGCAATAGTCATATATTCAGTGTATTTGCTAAAGATAATACACACCATCAATTCGCCAAAATTCATGAAAGTTTAATAGAAGACAATTACACTTTATATGACCAACCCACATAACGTGATCAAGTATGGATGTCAAAAGATGATATTAAGAAAAAGAACATCAAACAACATATACATGTTTGGTGGGAATGCAGCATTTCACGTTCCTTTTCTTCAGCGTCCCTGCGTAGTGCTTCCAGCTTCCGTAGTGTTGTTTCATTCGCTTCAATCTCATCACGTAGCAGGAATGCAGCAGAATATCGAAAGGGGGAAATATATTGGTCAAGGACAGTGTCTAGTACTCTTCTATTCTCCTCCAGCAAGCTTTTGACAGGCCCGTGCGATGCATGGTCGGGGGAAATTTTAACCAACCCCAACATGTTCAGTATGGTCGTATACATGATATGCTTGTGCTCACATCATTATCAATAGTACCATGCCTATATAATTATAAAAATAGTTGTAGTTTGATGGTGTAGAAGTAACATAGAAATAGTTTAAGTTTGGCAAAGTAGATTTTGCTGCAAGCAAACCAACAAATACTAACACACATCAAATAGGGCAGTTTCATCTGGTTGGGGACGTTCCTCCTAAAGTTGGAAGCGCAGTAGCTTGTGCGGAGGAAGACCTGTTGTCCAGTCTGCTTTCATCCTTAATGGAGGGTAGATTCCATCCTGCCCGATCCATAGGATCTTCACTGTAAACTCAGTCAGTCCAAACCTTAGAATTGCCTGATTGTAAACTTGGATGTTGGAGTAAGTTATTATTATAAGGTATAAGTAAACCGGTAATGATAGCTATGTAATAAAAGATATAAGTAAATAGTTGTTTTGTCGGTGAAAATACCAGTAGCTGACTCTCCAGGTTGTAGGTTGTCAGCCGCTTGAAGTAGTGTAGGATGAGATCGTTGTGAGCATAGTTGGGCATGGAGAGGGTGCAGTGATGTTCAGGGTCTTGGTATAGTGCAACACCAGAGTTGGTGAATACTGTAACTCCAATCCACAGTTGTAAGGATGGTGTTCAAAACTTCCCTGGTCTGTAAAAATAAGCCAGCTACCTGGTTCGATTTTGTTCTCAATATAGAACAGGGGCCGGCTTCGACCTGTGAATGCTATTGGCGCCTCCTGCTTTGTTTCTGGTTCAAGTTCCGAAAGCACATTGACCACCGCATCTTGTTTCACCGCATGGAGTTTAACTGTGTTTGCCCTTCCTTGTAACCTCGATTTTGGAAACTGTATTGGTAGAACCTATAGTTTAACAATGTTAAATATTAGGTGCAACATAATTAAACTCCAGGCTTTAATTTTTACTATCAAATTTTATCGTTCATGTTTCATTGATTAAAATTTTAGTGATATTGGTTCTGTATAGACTTATTCTATACTCCACCTCATTTTTAATTTCTTTTCTAAAATGATCTATGCAAAATCTTATGCAAAATCTTTTAACTGATTTTTTCAAGCAACTTTTAAAGATTCCTATTTTCAGTCATCTAATGTGAGTATATATCTTCGGCTATTAAGTTACTTTTCCTTTTTACATATTTTGTAATCTTTTTATGCTTCATATTGTACGATTCATTTCATTTCTTTTAAAATCGTTAGTTAATGGGTAAATCCTATTCTTCAAATTCAGTGTAATTTGATTTTTCAAGATTGTGTAATTTGACTGTTAAGCATACCGGATTCGTTACATCTTACCAACTGATATGAGGTTAACGCTAATTTTCAGTCTTTGTAGAAGACTTTGTATGTTCTTTATACAACGTTTAAAATTAAATGGTCAGAGCTAAACTTCTTTTTAGTTTATATGGTTTTACTTTGATTACTTTTAAGTTCTTTCGCGATATGTATGTGATTTTAATCCAAATATGTTTTGCTAATTTACATGAGGTGATTAAACTATAGTATATGCATGTGATCATATTAATTCTGGAAACAAGTGAAATGGTAGACACTTCAAGGGCAACTTTGGCATCATATGAATCCAAACCCCAATGCCCTCCAAAATCTTCTACTTTTCGTATTGGTTTTTGTTTTTAAAAACGATGTTCGCTATCAGAATCTTTGAAAAAATATATGAAAAATAGAGATTAGACCAGTTCCAGCCCATTCGACCCAATTAACTCATTCCCCTTTCAATTAATTTCTTTTGATTTGATCCATCTTAGATAAAAGCACAACCCATTTCCACCTCTAAATTTGACCATAAAAAAACAAAACTATTTCTACATGAAGCAATTTTGCAACAAATAGAGTAGTTAATGGAGTTTGCTCAACTGATTTCAAAACAACACGATTTACTGAGTTTTATCTACATGATTATAATCAAGAAAATATATAAAGCTTTAAACCTTTCACCTAGCACACATGCTCTTGAAAGGAAGGAGTTTTTGGTATGTTTACCATTCGACTTCCTTCTTGCAAGCAATCACTACATCATCCTGCTCTTGAGAAATAAAACCAGAACCCATTGCAAAAATGGCGATTTTTTATCTTGAAATATATAATTTAATTTTTTATAAAATATTGATGAATATTGTGAAAGAAACTCACTTGGTGATGGAATTCTGATGATTTTAAGGGCGGATACTCTCATGAACGGATTTATCTTGTGCCCATTTGACAACATATTTGATTTTTCTAAAAACATGCTTACCGTCCCCTTTAACATCCACAAAACATGTTTACCTTTTTAAAAGCACCTAGCATATATACCTTTATGAAACATTCATGTCTTTTTTAAAATAAAGTAGCAACCATATTTAACTTCAAAAGTACTTAGAATTTGTATCCAATAATTTGTTTGAACTAAAAGAGATTTCAAAAATGTGAAAACAGATCGATACTTGATCAAGAATGGTAGCCAAATTAGGTAAGTGTTTTAAGTTGACACATTGATATTTGATATGCAATGTTTGAGAATACACATTAAATTTTTTATTTAATTTTTAGTTAAAGGGGACGGTACCCCGGTAAAATTTTATTGCTACAAAAAGATATTTACAACCTAATGGCATTGAGAGTCCCGGGATATACCCCAAGGACCTTCTCAACCCAATAGACCCGGTCTAACACTATGGGATTTAAATCCCGACCGTAGATCCAACTATCAATCCAAAGAGCAAATACAAAACTAAACATATGTCTCATATCTCCCCTGCAAAACAGAAATTCAAACCAAAACGTAAAATAAATAAACATATTAGTAGAAACCAAAAAACACAGTAACAAAGTATACTCTTCATCTTGCAACCTCCAATCCAAACAACAACATTCCACTATATACCTGTTTTCCCTTACAAACATCACTAAAAACTAATAGCACCCATATTTAAAGGGAATAAACATAAACAAATTTTTGTAGCAGGGCATCATTTTTTATAACATAACTTTAATAGCACCCTTTAGCAATACACTTTTCATATAAGAATTTTTTAAAGTACCATGTACCTACTTAGCCTTAAAAACAATAAAAAAATTCGCCAGGCAGCAGACTTGCTAATGTATTTGTTAAATCCCTTGCTAATTTATTTGTTAGAACCAATAAATTGAAGTTGGGTTATGACCAAATACACACATTAAAAAGAATGGTCTGAACATATGAAAACATGCAAAATATGACACCTAGAAATCAAAATTTCAAACCTATATGGAAATAAAAGAATGGTCTGTAGGAGTCTTTATCCTATATACACACACATATTTTTCATTCATTTTGGCTTAAGTTAATAGATGTAGGAAGTGTATTTCATGCAACTGGTCAGCCCAACCAACCTGACTCAGTTGACCAGTTTCTAAAAGTTTGTTTGTTTTAGCTCTTATCTAGCCTTCCTGTTTTTCCATCTCTTGTTTTGTTCCTTTCTAGGCCTTGGCTTGTTGCGCAAGATGTTTAGTTCGGAAAGAACACACCCTATATCTATAGAATAATTAGTGGTCAGCTTTCACGCAAAAATGCAGTTTTTGTGTATGGATACTTTAATTATAAAAATGGCAATTGTAAACATACCTTCTCACAGTTGCTATATAGATCTCAATACTCTAAATTGTTGCAATCCGACATCACCTTACTCTTAGCATTTAATCATGTTTAAACCTACACATCCGAGTCATAGAGATCACAAACAAACATTTAAATCAAAGAAGAAATGCTCTAAATAACCCGCAATGCAAAACAAATTTAACTTGTACGTCTACCAAGCTATGAAAACACCAACTTGAATTCTCACACTACATTACTTGGCATATGACATATGAGAGTAAATTGAGAAAATAAAACATGTGAATGTCATAATTTATATATACAATAGAAAGCCATGAATTTGTAATTGGTGACTTTAGAAGGCCATATAAACTAAACTAAGTCAGTACAATATGAATGAAAATTGATTAAAAGAGGTAATGTTAAACTAAGTCAGTACAGTACAAATCAAAATTAATTAAAGATGTAACCTCTGAGCAAGATGATTAATTGACTCTAAAATACTTAGAGTAAAAAGTAGTTACTTGAGTCCACATCAAAACATAACTCTAATGGCCTTAACTTTAAAATTATAGATAGATGCAAAAGGCATAATCATACATAAGCTATGAGATTGAGCAACAATGCACTCCATTAAAGAATAACTGGCTTGCACAAACTTTAGTATCCTTAGGATATGTGCGTGCAACTAATATCCAGATAGGATCTATGCAAAATAGTTAACGTATCTGAAAAACGTAATGTCTTTTGCAACATTAAAGGGCCAATAAGTAAGGAATAAATATTCATTTTAATATGATCGAATAACCATTTCTACTTTATACTTGAACATACCTCAACTTTACACTCAATACAAAGACAATCAAGACCAAAGATACCAAACAATAAGCCTTTTTTATTGGTCTTTAAACTTCTAATTTGTGTAGATGGCACTTCTTTTTCTTCTCCCCCTAGCCATGATTTGTGTAGATTAGTAATAGTTGCAATAACCTGTGGCAAAACATATGAAGCAATTGCAAATTATTATCACATAGTATACAAACCTCAAGAAATATACAACACCCTATGCGAAGGTACTCATAAAATAAAATGAGACCAAGAGGTAGGCTTAGCGGTTCTAGAACCATCAATGATTGGTGAGCCCGCAGATCCTTTTGCAACTCCTATTGAAATATTACCCGAATGGTATTTCTTATCTGTATTTCAAATACTTCGTACAGTACCCAATAAATTATTGGGTGTTCTTTTTAATGGTATCAGTACCCGCGGGACAACTAATTTTAGAACTCAGTCAAACACAAACACACCTTTGCTTAAAGAGTAGGCACACCTTAAGTTCTTTGGGACTGCATCAACATTTTTACTTCATTTGATGTCATAATATTTGATCACCTAATTGATATTGTTTGCCTGCTCACACATCTTCATGGGCACCTGCAGTATAATTCAACTAAAGCAATCATAATGTGGATCAAAGATCTACTATGGCTACAAAATCATTGCCACGCCAAAACACATATTACAGATTAATTTGCCTATCATCGCCTCTAAAATCGATTAAATAGAACACAAAATGAACATTGCTATATGTGAGTCCACGAACATATAACAGAATTTACATCATCAAGTCTAAGCCGTTCCGATCATTAAGAAACTGTCACAACAAAGCGTAACGAAGCACAATTATGGCTGTAAGAGGTTCTATATAGGCCAAATCATTAACAAACAATGACAATAAAAAGTAATCAAGCTCAATCATGGCTGCAAATACGATTGGTCTTTCCATTTATGTTTAGAGCATTGCAATGGTTTATTATGATGAAATAAACTTCTTACAAAGAATATATAACGGCACTATTTTGAAACATATCATGCCAACTGCAAGGGCTATTGATATTTAATTAGAAGCCAAAACAATCATAGCAATTAGCTTCATAAAATCAACTCTCCCTTCAAGGTAGGATCTCGGTTACACTTACACAATTCATGAGTATATAATTTTAGGAATATAATTTATATAAAAGACTTTTATTACACAAACGTTAGTTGAAATTTTAGAACCTTACCTTAATAGAATCCAAAGGTCCTTTTATGGGTACCAAATGAGATATAGAATGAGAAATTTGTTCACCTGATCGACAAAACCAAATCATCAAACACAATACATACAACCAACAGTAGAATGAAACTTTAAATAAGAAGACACAAACTCACATGAACAATGCCGATTAGCCCTTTACATGTTCTTATACATTAGGGTATCTCT
Source organism: Deinandra increscens subsp. villosa (assembly GCA_039602395.1). Lineage (NCBI taxonomy): Eukaryota > Viridiplantae > Streptophyta > Magnoliopsida > Asterales > Asteraceae > Deinandra > Deinandra increscens. The sequence goes on from JBCNJP010008372.1 coordinate 25,321, forward strand.
TAGTTTCAAACTCACTCCAAAAGGATGAAACAAAAATAAGGAGAAGAAAACATACTGGTGGAATCAACGCTGATTAGCTCTTCACCTGTTTAATACATTAGAGTTTCTGTTGATTTCGAATTATGATTTGATCAAATTAGAGTTTCGATGTTGCAGAAACCCCGGAGAAAGAGAGACGAAAATGCAAATTGATGAATTGGTTATTGGTCAGATTAAATTTCCGATGTTGGAGAATCTCGGAGAAAGAGAGATGTAAACGCAAAGGTTTTTGTAAGGTGGAGGACAGATGGCAGGACTTTGTAACGTGAAGCAAAGAAAAAACGACACCGCTAGACTGGATGGGTAGTACGATTCGGCATAAAAGTCACCGCCACGACGATTGTTCTCTGAGGGAGAGACTCTCTGATGGATCAATAGAGAAGCATTGAGCATGTTCGTCGGGAGAGAGAGAGAGAGCGAGTGAGAGGCATTAATCGGATAGAGCACCGCCTCACAAATAATTAAAAAAAGTAAAAAAGTGATGAACAGTACAGAATCAGAGAGAGCACCGACAATGAAAAATGTATATTTATACAATATGATAATAACGAACCTGATTAGTTTGAAGGGACCCCTACGCCAAATAGCTATTCAACTACATTGGTATGAGATACGAAATAGAATCTGCGAATCAAAAGGGAAAAAAATTAATTCGATCAAATAAGAAATAAGCCCAAATACGAAAACTGTTAAAGATCACACATTAGCCGCCGATGTTACATTTTATTCGCGTCGGACAAAGCTACAAAAGTCTAACGTTCCGACGCTACATTGTTTTCACGCCGGACTCGATGTCATGTTCATATGGCAGTAGCTTCCGGCGGTACATTTTCTTCCCGCCGGAAGCAAGGATAGGGTCGTAAACAAAGACTACATAGCAAAATAATATAAACGGCTTACACAATTTTAGGAGATGGCGGGAGGGGGACAAAAAAATGAGACTTCATTGGGTTTATATAGGATCATAAAAGATGATGAATTAATTGAAAGAGAGTTGCAAGAACTCCAAAGGGTCATGTTTATTACATATCTTTATTATCTATGTAAATACAACAATAAAACTATTTAAAAGGGAGTTGCAAGAACTCAAAAGATTATCATTATTATGTTATTTATTAGAAGGTTAAGAACTCGGAAGGTTTATATTAATAATTATATCATTTATTGTTTTTTTTATTATGTATATGATGAGGATGATGAATGCATATGAATGAATTTTTTTTTTCCATTTTCATGTATTATGAATGATAAAAATGCATTTATGATTTCACATTTATGAAGGTGCAAAATAGTGCCTTTGCTCAACTTTTATATATATATAGATTGCAGGTTAAAAGTCAAACTATCACAGCCAACTCCAAAAATTACAAGTTAAAAGTCATTAATAATCAGTTAATCATGTTTTATTAATTTTTTTTTGAACGGTAAATTTGGATCACTGACGGGGGCATTACCCACCCAACCGATCATCTCCAATCTCCATCAGGAGGAAACTCACCATAGGTGAGAAAACCCCCTGGCCCAACTTGTAACCCCCATTTATTTATTTTTTGTTACAAGTGAGACTTGAACCCAAGACCTAAGTTAAAAGTCATTAATAATCAGTTAATCATGTTTTATTAAATTTTTTTTTTTTTGAACGGTAAATTTGGATCACAGACGGGGGCATTACCCACCCAACCGATCATCTCCAATCTCCATCAGGAGAAAACTCACCATAGGTGAGAAAACCCCCTGGCCCAACTTGTAACCCCCATTTATTTATTTTTTGTTACAAGTGAGACTTGAACCCAAGACCTCCACATTATAATGTCTTGGGTACCTCCCTCTAGCCAATTAGGCTAGAGATCATTGAATGTTAGAGGCTCATAGTTGAAAAAAAATAGAAATTTAAATTCAAACTACCACAGCCAACACCAAAAATTACAAGTTAAAAGTCAATTAAAATTTAATTGCAAGTTAAAAGTCAAATTATCACTTCCAACACCAAATATTTATAAACAAGTTGGTGACTCGCTCTTGCTTCGCGGCAGGCCACTCATTTACCTGTCAGTTTAAGTCAAAAAGTCGGAAGCTCTAAAAGTATACTAAAAACTAAATTAGAAAACTTAAGGGGTATAAAACTTAAAAGTCTAAAGTTTCGTATTCAAAATGTAAAAGTATAAAAATCATACTAGTAAACGAAAGTAAAGTAAGAAAAGTTTTAATGTGGTCAAAGTATAAAACTATAAAAAAAGTCGTGCCCATGTCGAAAACTTTAAAAGTCTAATAAAAACGAAAGTAAAAAAGTTAAGGGGTATAAAACGTAAAAGCTTAAAAGTCTCGTGATGAAAGTATAAAACTATAAAAGTATACTAAAAACGAAAATAGAAAAGTTAAGGGGTATAAATTTAAAAGTCTAATAAAACTATAAAATATCGTGGTCAAAGTCGAAAATTTTAAAAGTATACTAAAAACGAAAGTTGAAAACGGAAATTTATGAAAGTTTCATGGCCAAAGTAGAAGACCACAAAAGTTTTAAAAAAGTTTAAAAGTTAGAGGGTAGAAAACGTAAAAGTATGAAACATATGTGAAAACGAAAGTAGAAAAATATAAAATTGTCAAAGTTTCTTGGCCAGAAGTATGAGATCACAAAACTTAAAACAAAGAAAACTTTAAAAGTTAGGGGTAGAAAACGTAAAAGTATGAAACATATGTGACTAAACTATGAAAACCTAATGTTTACTATTCCTTTAAGAAAAAAAATGTAAAAGTTTAAGGGTAGAAAATGTCAAAGTCTCAAACTCTCGTGACCAATGTATGAAAATCAATAAACATAAAATTATGAAAGTTTAATGGCCAAAATAGAGGACCACAAAACTTAAAACTAAAAAAGAAAAAAAAGTTCAAAACTTAAACGGTTAAAAGTGTAAAATTATGAAACTAATGTGACAAAGTAAAAAAACAATCAAAGATCACTATTTAATACAAATTCCTAATGTTATATTTATAATTACTAAGTTCAAAATTCAAACTAAAGAGAAATTGACATAATCAATTTTTTTACGGCTAATAAACATATTTAGATCATTATTTACGATTATAAGTTTTGAACTTGAATTTCCATTATAAATGACATTGTCTTTTACCACTAAGATACAATCTAAGTGGCTGAAAAATAATCACTTAATCATGTTTTAGAGTATTCACTATTTTTTCTATCTTCATCTCTATAATTTACCTAAGAGTCATCAATTTTCTCAAGAAATAATTATTAAATCAGCTATTTGACCGTGTATAATTGAGAAAATACCATTGATTTTTTTTAACGACAAATAAATTTCATTAAGAAGCTAGCAAAAACAAATTACAAGGAAAAAAAAGAACAAAAGTCCCAAAAACAAGAATGGGAGTTATAATCTCCATATGCACCAACAATTACTTAGTATGATGGCATAGATAAGTTTCTTCCTTTTTTCATGCCGTGAGTTGAGATGTGAAAGGTAGCAAAGTCTTCCGTTTCAAACGCAAAGACGGGTAAAGTTTCAACCCAAGGTGATAGTAGTGACCAAGTTCGTGTGTCCGTTTGCAGCCAGTGAAAAGATGGTCATGAGGTTCAATTGATTCCCAACAGAAAGATAATAGGGTAGTGATATTAATTCCACGATGGGATATACCAAATTTCGTTGGGATTTTACGCATACAAGCTCGCCACGTGAATACGTTTACTTTGATTGGTACCCAGTTTATTCCACTTGAATTTGACATGATTTTCATTTAACATTTCTACTTGGATGAGCTTTTTGACGTGGCTGGTATGGAAGTTGTCTATGATTGATGTTGTGACATCAAAGAGGTTGACATTCCAATCGAGTAGCATTTTTTCCATCTTTATAATATGACTTCCATGGACCTGATGAAACTAATGTCACATGTATAGCAACTTGAACATTATTTCTGTTTGTATAAATAGCTTTGTGATGAGGATTTCGTGGTCTACTCAAAAACCTAAATAACCTAGTGAGCTAGGGAAAGTAGGTTATCAATCGAGGGGAGTACGTGGAAGATGTTTAAGTGTAGCAAAATTAAGTAATTTATGCAAAAGATGAAAACTTTATGAATTTAAAAACACACAAATTGATTTTTGGGTTTAAACTATAATTGGAGAAGATAATCCTCTCCGTGTTCAAGTATTTAAAATCCAGATTATTCCTAATTGTTTACCTAGAACATCCTTAAGGGGGTCGGTGCGAAGGAGAAGCATGTGGTAACGTAAGTTCTAGCTTAAGGGGCTATAACGTATGGGCAACCGGGTTCAATCACAATTAAGAGTTATGATGTGAGAACATTTTACTATCAGCTTAACCAGACTTGGTTTGCACAACAAATCAATTCTATATGCATAGACAATCAAGATCAATCAAGAATAATAAAAACTCTAGACTCAGAAGGGGCGTTTGGTTCGTGGAGTTTGTTAGAATTTGAATTGGAAATGGAATTGAATTCAAAGGAATTAGATTTGGAATTAAAATTTATAAAAGAAGGAAGTTCAACAGTATTATTCTATAAAATAAATTTTAGAATTTAAAAGAATTTTCCTGGTCGAGCGGAGACTCGCTTTGGACCGACGGCAGGTCGGGTCGGGTCAGACGATGGGTTTGGTAGGTAATGTCCGGGGGTCAGGTTCGTCGGTCCGGTCTGAGGGTCGGGTCAGGTCGGTCAGGTCCAGGCGGCGGGTCTGGTCGGTGTGGTCTGGTTGGTCAAGTCCGGGCGGGGGTTCGAGGGGGTGGGGGTTCGGTCGGTCCAGTCCGGGCGAGGGTCCAGTGGGTCTGGTTCGGGCAACAAGTCTGGTCCGGTCGGTGTGGACGGTGCGGTAGCATTGAACGGTGTGAAAGGATTGTGAAATCCTTTATTATTAGGAAGAAATGTGAAATCCATTAAATGAAGGAATTTGATTAATATAATCAAATTCTAATTCTTTTATCAACAAATACATTAAAAATGGAATTTAAATTCCGACTCTATCGAATTTCACGAACCAAACGCATTATAAAATAAAATTTAAATTTCAACTTCAATAATATCTCATAAATTCCCACAAACCAAACAGACCCAAAAAAAATCACGGATGATTTAGATACCCAGATTCATAAAAAAATCAAATACTCCTGTTATAAGATTTTTCATCAAAATAAATCAAACTAAAGAAATGTAACTAAAATTAAAAACAAAAATATTCAATTTTTTCTTCGGTTTCACGTTTAAATGCAGCAAGGAGATGATGACGACTTTCCTCGATCTACGTAATTTGCTGACCTCTGCCAAAATCCTCTTCAAATTTGCTGTTGCTGTTTTCTTTTATTCCTTTCTACGAATGGGCTTTTGTAGCCCTCACATGCCCACGTGATCTTTGATCTGGTCCAACATTTAAGCCCACATGTAATCAATCAGCCCACCTTGATTTGATGAATTACTTCATCCTCTATGTTTTAGTCTTCGTAGCATTTATGTTGTATTTGATATTTCATACGACGATCAAGAATCATGCACTAACACCTGGGATCCCACACACAAGTGCATGTGCACGACGTGGTCTCAATGCGTGTAGGGGTGAGCAAAACTTGAATAGCCCGAAAAAAGACCGAAACCCGGCCCGACAAAACCCGAGAACCGAGACCGAATTTATAAATCGGGCGGGCTTCGGGCCCTATTTTTTAAGAAATTCGGGTTCGGACTCGAGCTCGGGTTTTGCCCGAAACAGCCCATAAAAGCCCAGGCCCGATTAGGAATTTTGGGGTTAAAAAAAATGCAGCATGATTAACTAACTTTACGCAAAGAATGATTAAATGCAATTAACAAGTTTATTGGAATAATGATCCAATTAGGAATTTGTAAAAGCACATGTATGTTTTTGGTCGAAACTGACCTATACTTACATTTGGTTATGAAAATCATAGTTTTTTTTTTAACGGCGATTTCATGTATACTAGGCTACCGCACCCCTCCGATAGAGGAGCCCCGTACCCCACTGAGGTCAGACGAGAGTGTCTTAACCGTACCTCTGCTGACGTCTTAGCTTGGGGCTTGGGCGTTCCCCCGGGAAACCATACCGTCGGCTGCCACTTGACAGTCGTTGTGCCACCACAAGAGCGGAACTCTCTGGCGTAACACACGGTGGGACGAAAACCCGGGTGGGCTCGGAAATCAAACTGACAACCTTACACAAGGCCTAGCTCAAATCCTTCATTGCCAATTCCCCCAAAAGTGGCACAAGTGAGGATTGAACTTGAGTCTTTTGTGGAGAACCCAAGTCTCCAACCACTAGGCCACAAGTGAGGGATTATGAAAATCATAGTAGTCTCTTCTTCTCTACATTAATAGGTTATTTGAACAAATTAAAATAAAATTTTCACATCACGTGTAAAGGACATATGAGAGTCAAACTTTTAGAATCAAATTTTAGTATATTTTTTATTAGCACAGGTATGTTCTTTAGTTACATGAAAGCACATGTATTTTTTGAAATTTTGTTCAATAAGCAACTTAATTGTGATTAATTATTATCTTTGCTCATCTCACGACTCGTGTTTTTTTATAACTTACAAATTCTAATTAATGAATTTCTTATAAAAATTTGACATGCTTAGTGAATGTAAACTTGCGTATTTTGGTCTCATTTCGGTCTTCGGGCATGGTCTTAAGCCCGCAGTAACCGGGCGGGCAAAAGCCCGATGTCCTCTTTCTTTTTCTGGTTCGGTTATCGGGCTCTAGTTTTCGGTATTTTCGGGCTTTGGGTTCGGGCCGGGCTAACCCATTTGCTCACCCCTAAATGCGGGTGAGCTAACGGGAGTTAAGTCACGTGTGGAGTGACGTGTCTACGGATGCCTCTGGCACACACTGGTACAGATGTATGGTGCACGAGTCCCTCCTAGTTGTGCGCGCGGAAGTTGGCGCATGTTAGGTCACACGTAACAACTCGCATGCGTGCAAGTGCAGTAAGTAGCAGCGCAACCGAAGGTGAGTTTCATAACCCCATTATGTTAAATTCAGTTTGAGATTATACCACGCAAACGATAATTATTTTCTTGAAAGTTAAAGTAGAAATCCACTATATATCACATGTTCACTGAATCTACTTAAGTCCTTACTAATCGAACCGTTAGTAGTTAAATATCGATATAGTATTGAGTAGTACTACTGGGGTCTGAGAAACCCCACTCAGCGGGCACGTGGTGCACCACCCGACTGGCGGTCAGACTCAGAGAAATATTAGCCTAGATGTACTGTGATCGGGTAGACACGGGGAAGGCTGTTAATTCACACTGCTTATGTGTCAAATGATGTATTGTGTTATCACTTTAATAGTTGCTAGAGTGGTCAGCCTAAGTCATTGTGTTTTGTATGGGTGAATGAGAGTCACCGAATGAGTGGCGAATGACCATCAAATGAGTCATTCGGTGGGCATGTCATTCGGCGGCAGTGTTCCTATAAATAGGAAGCTCATTCAACGCATTTAAGACTTTTGATCATTCGATGAGTGTGCGTGTTTTTATCATTCGGAGTAAGTGAGTCTGATCTCATTTGGTGGAAATAAAATCACACTTTTATTTACTGTTTGATCGTCTCCTGATTTGATACATTGAACAAGAACTTCATAGGGGTATATACAAGTGGTATTAGAGCATCCACTGTTGCTCAATTCAGTGAAAAACATCAAAATTGGAGATTTTTCATAAAGTCAGATTTCAAAAATGAAAATTTTAAAATTTTGATCGAATCAGTTTGTTCTAAATTGGTTTTAGAAAACTATTTTTGAAAGCTTTTTCTTAAAATTCGAAGACTTATTGATTTTAGGAAAAAATAATGTCACTGAATGAAAATCTGGTTTCATTTGGCGTTCAGTTTTTACTCATTCGGCAGTTGTAAAATCTCATTTTTGTTCATTCGGTCAATTAGTGTCACAAAATGAAGTTCTTTCGCCGAATTAGTTTCTTTCACTAGTTCATTCTTTGAATCTCATTCGTCGAATCATTTCATTCAGTCATTGAATTTCATTCGATTTTCTTTCGGTCAAAGTTTATATTCGGTGAAAAGTATTTCATTCGACAATATACTAGCTTTCACTAAAAGGGGTGTATCTGGAGCTACGTTTAGAGTTACGGGGCCTATTACCAGCCAAAACGATCGTGTCGACGATATCTACACTTTCAATCGCCTTACAACCATTGTCGTTCGTTTTGACCCCCAAAATCCATTATTACGACCTTTGTTTTTGCTTTGGAAGTTTTTTACCCGATTACACTTTTACAAAATGAATGATATTCAAGCATTTGTTGCTAGTCAAAGCCAGAAAGTGCCAAAATTGTTAAACTTTGAAGATTATTATAGTTGGGTAACAAGTTTTAAAGCATACATTGATGCTATGGATAAAAACTTGTGGATCCCGATTAAGGTCAGATACATCTATCCAATTGATTTTAATGGAGACTTTAAGATGCCTAGAGAATTTGATTTTAAAGAAAGACAACATTATGATAGAAATCAAAAGGCAATTGAACTTATCATTGTGGCCTTACCAAAAGAGGTTTTAAGTCAATTCAACAAGTGTAGAAAATCAAAAACATTGTGGGATAATCTGAAATTATAATGTGAGGAGCACATTTTTCAAAATTCTCAGAACTCAGAGTCAGAAAAAGTTACTGAATGTGTAACTGCTACTGAGTTTGAATCAAGTAATTGTGTGACGATTATTAAAGATTGTTATACTTTTTGAACAGAAGATCAAAAAGAAGTTTCTTTAATGTATACAAAGTGTATTGAATTAGCTAAGGTCAATGAAGAGTTGTTGAAAGGGAAGAAAGTGTTTATTGAAGAATGTGATGAAGCTAAAGCTAAAGCTAAAGAAAGCTGCTAAAGAGTTTGACGCATTATTCGATAAAAGTTATCATGTTCAAGAAAAATATGAAAAAGTTAACAAGATTGTTGTGAAGCTGCTGAAAAAGTAATTAGTCTTCAGGAAGAACTTACAAACTTGCGTGATGGAAAGGCTTTGTTGAATGATCAATAAAAAGTGTTGACAAGAAATATTGAGATTTACAAGGAAAATGGAAGAAAGTAACTGAGGATGTTTTGAATGTGTATGATAAATTGAAAAGGAAAAAATCGTTGTCAAACAGGGTTAATGGAAAACTTATTGTCTCTCAAAAGGAGTTAGCTGAAGCACAAAAGAAGACAAATTGAGGTTCTTGATTACAAGCGATAATTGAATAATCTTAAGAATTCGCTTTCTTTCACAAGTTACTTGTGTAAAGATGAGAATTTTAAAAAGGTATTTTGAGGTGATGAGTTTAATCAAATTCCTCATCCAATGATAATATTGATTCAAATACTGAGTTGCAACCCTCTGCTGAAACATATGATTATTCTGAATTTGCTGCTGAAAAGCCTGTAAAAAGAAGAAAAATCAAAATTCAAAACAAGTCAACAAGAATGTTGAGAAGGTGAAAGATTTGTCTGAAAAATCAAAGTCCACATTTGTGTCTGGAAGTACATTGTTGGATGGTGAAAAAGTGTTTTCTGATAAAGTGGTTGAGAAAGATGAGAAAATTTTGTCTGAAGAAAAGCATGCTGCAGAATTAGTCGAATCTAACAATTTGAAAGAAATCAAAGCTTCACTTACTCAAGTAGCTAAGACTAGGGGATGCTAGTTCTCATGTTGATCTTGCAAAGCTACCTGGGTATAAATAAACAGGCTTGGGATTTGAAAATAAGAATGTTAAAGTTGGTGAGAATTGTGAGAATAATCAAAAGAGTTTCAAGAAGATTAATATGAAACAGATCAAGAAGGAAAATTTCAATGCTGGTAAAGTTGAATCTGAAAGGTTGTATAAGATTAAAGGCTCTGAGCAAATATATTATGACAAAGAGTTTCCACTACATTGTGTCGAAGCCAACAAAATTGCTCAAGTCTTTGTGATGGAGGATGGTGGTCAGGACAAGAAGAAAGTCTCTTCAAAATCATCACAAGTTGGTCAGAAATCGCCAAGACGATCTTCTTATGGGTCGAATTCAACTCCAAGAAGCCCTACTTCCAAATGGATTCATAACAACCAATTTAAGGTATTTGATTATTTTTATGATAATTTTGGATCTATTCATGTTACTGATGTCTTGCAGGGTTCAAGGAAGAAGAAAGTGACAAATAGACCGTGTTACCAATGTCACCGAAGAGGGCACATGGCACAAGATTTCCCTGACAAGATTAAATTTGCGGTGATGGACATTTACGGTTTGTTGGTAAATCGTCTGCTGGTAAACCTGCCATTATCATGGATCAATAAGATAGAGTTTTTAATGATTCAAAACCCAAAACTCTCATTTTTCAAACAAAGAAAATGTATAAGGGGGTTGGTGGTAAATCAAACGATAAATATGAAGATTCATTAAAAAATGTTAAACCGCATATGCAATGAAAACCTAAAGTGGTTCCCAAAGGAAATGAAGACACTGGACAACCTGAAGCTATATGCTTCGGTTCTTTTGAAAACTAATGTGTTTATCTAGTGTGTGCAGGTTTTTCAAGAAGACCTATTGGTGGCTGCTAAGTTGCTGATAGTGAGGAATCGACTTATCTTAACTTAAACTTCAAAGAATCAAATTCTATATCTAATTTTCATAAATCTAAAACTGCAAGGTATCGGTGTCGATTGATCAATTTTCTTTCTTTAATTTTGTCTATGTTTTAGGGGGGAGATATATTTTTCAGGGGAGAAAATTGAAAATACCAAAAATAGTGTTTTTGTTTGTTTTTTAAAATGAAAAATTTTAAAAATAGAGTTTTTCATTTTAGGAGGAGAAAATACACAAATATAAAAAAAATTAAAAAAAATGAGAAATGGATCTGCATCAATTGGGAAATGATGGTACATTGGCTAGCGTGTCTGACTCGTGAATAAAGTAGATGAAAAAGCCATAAGACCATTGCTTGATGTGCTAGGTAGGCTCAGAAAATCAGAAAGTATACGTAACTGATATACATTAAATGCTTATGCTTGATCTAGTGAACATCTTGAAGCATATTTCATGATATATAAAAATGTGTGAAAAAGAAAATGAGAAGTCACAATGTATACATGTGTTCATTTTGCAAAGATTTCAACTTGTTTGTTTTTCTTTATTTTCTCAAATGATCGGACTATCTCGGCGTATACGTGAGTATGGACCTGATAGTTATTCATTTGAGGCTCTGCTTTATTTTCCATGGTGTTTCATATAATTCAGCATACTTTCTCTGCGTGTCCACAAGATCGACCTAACTGTTGTTGAATTATACAATTTCGCCTTGTTATTTTTAGTTTGTTAAATCCAAGACCTTATCTGCGTATCGAAAGATCGACCTTTAAGGTTGAAGATTTAACATTGTTATTTCTTTTTGCATGGAATACAGTTGATGATATCATGCATTCAAACACTTTGTGTTAAACACAGTGTAATCACACGAGAATAAGAAAATGTCTGAATATGTCTGATAGTGTGGGGTCCACTGGTCAAAAAAAATAAACAATACTTCAACATATCCAGATGTTATGAGTATGATTGTGCCAGAGTTTAAGGTGGACAAATTATACCGGTAATCGACATGACTTGTGTGCTAAATTAGTTGAAATTGAAGTGTACTTCAGCGCATTGTGTCCAATATGATCCCAACTCGTGATCTTTCTCACAAAATACCAAAAATAGAGTGTGATTTTGTATTGCAATTTCATTTCTTTTCGAAAATCCAAAAAAAAGGGGTGTTTTAACATAGTTTTAGAAAATTCAAAAAGATTTTAGGTTTGTTTTGATATAAACTTCTAAAAGCCAAAAATATTTTATTTCTTATTTGTTTTCGATATACAAGATACCAAATCATTTTTAAAATCTGATTTCAAAACTATCTTGGTTCTCCGAAGGAGATTTTTGCCCAAGATTAAATTAATTTTGGTAAAAAAGAAACACCGCGCTTCTGTCTTCTAAAGATGCAGGTTGAAGATATGACTCAAGCATGATGTAAAGGGGAGTTTGTAGTAGAAAATGAAGATTCCTTTACAAGTGCATTTCAATTGGTTCAGTAATATGATGCTATTCCAGCCATGCTAGCTCTAGTGCAACTGCTTTCAAGATTCAGGGTTGATAATCAACTATTGCCCAAGGGGGAGTATTTCAAGATCAACGTTTGAAAATTTGAAGATTATAGAAGTTGACGAATACATCATATGCCAAGAGGGAGTTCGTTAGCGCATAGTGCTTATGTGTTAAATGATGTATTATGTCATTACTGTAATAGTTGCTAGAGTGGTCAATCTGAGTCATTGTGTTTTGTATGGGTGACTGAGAGTCACTGAATGAGTGGAGAATGACCATCGAATGAGTCATTCGGCGATAGTGTTCCTATAAATAGGAAGCTCATTCAGCGCATTCAATACTTTTGATCATTCGGTGAATGTGTGTGTTTTTTTCATTCGGAGTTTGTGAGTCTCGTCTCATTCGGTGGTAATAAAATCACACTTTTATTTACTGTTTGATCGTCTCCTGATTTGATACAGTGAATAAGATATTCATAAGGGTGTTTACAAAGGCAAAATGCGCAGGTCAATCATGCGTACATTAGTTAGCTTCGACTACAAAACATTTAGTGACATGAACTTAGGCTAGCTACCTAGGATATGGATTATACTTGCAACTTACACAACTTCTTACGAATAAAAACTGATGTATTTGTACATGCCTACCTATATTGTTATGTATACGTTACTTATGTGAACTCACCAATATTAGTCGACACTCACTCTTATGCATACTGGAGTATCGGGTTTTGGATGCATTTATTGGCAAATGAACTTTGAATTTTTGGGATTTATTTTTATGCTTTTGAAAAACTTGAACTATATACTTAAATAACGGGCGCCTTGTTACTTATAAAATGCTTCCGCTAAATTCTAACTCTACTTTAGTAGATTAATGGTTTGGGAAAGTATTTACATTTAAACCTTTAACTATTTTTTATTGTAACTAATGACTCGGCTCCTGGTCTAGTCACACCCCACACAGTGATAACTCCGTTAGTGAAAATTGAGGGTGTGACATATTGGTATTAGATCCCTTAGTTGCAGCGAACTAGGATTTATAAAAAATCTTAGACTGTAACTGTTCTTCAGCATTAGTTATATTTCCCAATGTTTGTCCGCGTGCCAAAGTTGATACTCACATAGTTATCTTTTCTTTGGTGTCTCTTTGGGAATATCAGTTTGGCACCATCCGACAACATGCATGGTAAGGAACCAATGAAAGAGTCAACATCTTCATCATGTTAACCTTCAAACCGAAAGTCCCTCGCTGCACCCAGGGTGGTTATGAGTCGTTTTCACCATCTCCAAAACGTGTACTCTTATTCCGTCCCTATGAAAATCCGTCTTTTTAGGCCCTTTTTCTAGTTTAAATAGGAAAATTGGATTTAAATAATCCCAAGTTTTGAGGGTTGGCCGGTAATAATCCCAATTTTAATAAGAACCCTCAATGATCCCAACTTTCACCCTATTTATTTTTAATGGTTTCACCGTTAAAAAAAACTAACATCGTTAGCATTTTGATGACGTGGCAACTGATGTGTAATTTTTTAACACCCTGCCACATCACCATCTTCATCATCACATTATTTTCCACCCCACCACCACCACCTACAACCCTCCCCACCGCCACCAACAACAACCCCTAAAAGTATAGCTTCAAATGTGTTGATGAGACTAGAATCCACATCAAAACCTCAAAAATTAGGAAAGTAATCTCAATAATATTGGAGAAGAAACCAGAAATTAGGATAGTAATCTACATCAAAACCCTCGGAGATGGATGCTACCTCGAAAAACCAGCCCCCGACCTACTGAATCGAGCCACCTCCACCGCCTCTTATGCAGCTGCCACAGCCGCCGTAGCCAACACTACATCATAGATATGTTCCAACGCCGGAGCTTCCACAGAACCGCCTAAGTTAGCCGTCAGTGGGAGAAGACGGGCTCATAAACCCTAACGTTGTTGCTAGTGGCGGAACCCTAAGGGTTAGTTGCGGTTGTTTCCCCCCGGTTGATGTTGTTCAAGAACAGAAACGAAGGTGGTCTTCATGGTTTTGAGACGGAAAGAAGAAAAGGAGAAGATTTGAGGTTAGAACTTGGGCCACCGCCCTGGTGCCGTCGTTTAACGTCGTCGGAGTTCACCGCAGTTCGCCAGAGTGCTCGGAGTTCACCGCAACAGTTCACCGAAGGACCAAGCTCGCCGCCCCTCTTTGGTCCAACGGTGGCCACACACATCTGGTGAAATTACACATGCCACATGTGTAATTAAAGGAGGTTAAAAATAAAAAAATAAATCAAATTACACATCACATCTTGTAGTGAAATTACACATGACACATGTGTAATTAAAGGAGGTTAAAAATTTAAAAATAAATAAAGTTACACATCATCTGCCACGTCATCTAAAAGTTAACGGTGTTAGTTTTTTAACGGTGGGACCATTAGAAATAAATAGAGTGAAAGTTGGGACCACTGAGGGTTATTATTGAAAGTGGGATTATTACCGGCCAACACTCAAAACTGTGGATTATTTGAATCCAATTTTCCATTTAAATAATATTAAACTGTTATAAATGAACTTAAACTATCATAAATGTTGTGTGAACATTTATGTGTTGACTTGTGCTGACCTTAATAATTAGGGGTTGTGTAATCATCACTATACGAGTATGCACTTAAGTGTAGACGCTTTATATTCTATGATTTAATGTAAATCATATGTTATGATTTAATATAAACGCTATGTCATATTATGTGACGATTATATTTACGATTTTATGTGGTCTATAATATATATATATACACATTATATTCTATCATTTTATGTGACAATGCGTCACACGTAGTTACATGTAAAGTTTTATGTGTTTATGCGAGTTATACACGTATTGTTACAGTTTCGTATTCATCATTTTATGTGAGATCAATATATATTTATGAGTTTATATCTATGATCTTATGTGAACTTGAAAATATATATTTTGAGAGTTATTATTATAATTTTATGTGACAAACAAGGTTTATATATTCTATGAACGTTATACGTTGAATATGTGTTGTCACACACTTATATCTACCATTTAATTATTCTCCGTTAACCACATTAGTCTTGTTAACACCTTCTAAACTTTGAGGGACTTAGCTTTGCCATTTCCTAAACTATTTTTAGTTAATCAAACTTCAAGGACTCATCTTGTGATAAGCAAAAACTGTTTTCCTATTATGTATAAATGGAGGGACTGTTTTTGCTAATATGGCATAGTTGAATTTAGAAGCTTTGTAACTGACGTCGATCGGACTTTCGGCATCGGTAACCGACCGAGGGATTTAAATATTTAATTTAATTCATTTCAGGCTTTACAACCAATTAAGTCCTTGGGATCTCATCATTTGCTCACCTTCACCATCCATCTCTCTCTCTCGCTTCCGTTTCTTTCATGAGTCACCGCTAGAATGAAATCCGATCACATTCAACCGAGCTGTTTTGCCACCGTAACTGCAATCATCACCACCGGGAGTCACCACTTTGGTCACGCACACAGCAACACCATTTGGAAGCAACACAGACCATTGCCAGAGACGAGTTCGAGTGTTCGGTTCTGATAGTTTTCATTGTCGCTCCTCCGTTTCAGTGTCCTTTTCGCATCTGAGGTAAGCGTTCGA
>JBCNJP010008379.1:0-18410 GCA_039602395.1 Deinandra increscens subsp. villosa
GTGGGACTCATTAGTCCCAACTAAACACACATTATTGGGCCATCATTGGTCCTAAACACAACTTATTGGTTATATACACACCTTACTAGGACTTATTGGTTCTAACCGACCCTCTTTGCCCTACTAAACACACCTTATTGGGCCATCATTGGTTCTAAACATAATTTATTGGTTATATACACACCTTAGTGGGACTCATTAGTCCCAACTAAACACACCATATTGGGCCATAATTGGTCGTAAACACAACTTATTGGTTATATACACACTTTATTGGGACTCATTGGTCCCAACTGACCCTCATTGCCCTTAAACACACATTATTGGGCCATCATTGGTCCTAAACACAACTTATTGGTTATATAAGACACACCTTACTAGGACTCATTGGTCCCAACCGACCCTCATTGCCCTACTAAACACTCCTTATTGGTTATATACACACCTTACTACGACTTATTGGTCCTAACCGACCCTCATTGCCCTACTAAACACACCTTATTAGGCCATCATTGGTCCTAAACATAACTTATTGGTTATATACACACCTTAGTGGGACTCATTAGTCCCAACTAAACACACCATATTGGGCCATAATTGGTCGTAAACACAACTTATTGGTTATATAAACACCTTATTAGGACTCATTGGTGCCAACTAACCCTTATTGTCCCTAAACCCACTTTATTATGCCATCATTGGTCCTAAACACAACGTATTGGTCATATACACACATTAGTGGGACTCATTGGTCCCAACTAAACACACCTTTTTGGGCCATAATTGGTCTTAAATAAAACTTATTGGTTATATACACACTTTATTGGGACTCATTGGTCCCAACGGACCCTCATTGCCCTTAAACACACATTATTGGGCCATCATTGGTCCTAAACACAACTTATTGGTTATATAAGACACACCTTACTAGGACTTATTGGTTCTAACCGACCCTCATTGCCCTACTAAACACACCTTATTGGGCCATCATTGGTCCTAAACATAATTTATTGGTTATATACACACCTTAGTGGGACTCATTAGTCCCAACTAAACACACCATATTGGGCCATAATTGGTCGTAAACACAACTTATTGGTTATATAAACACCTTATTAGGACTCATTGGTGCCAACTGACCCTCATTGTCCCTAAACCCACTTTATTGTGCCATCATTGGTCCTAAACACAACGTATTGGTTACATGCACACATTAGTGGGACTCATTGGTCCCAACTAAACACACCTTATTGGGCCATAATTGGTCGTAAACACAACTTATTGGTTATATACACACTTTATTGGGACTCATTGGTCCCAACGGACCCTCATTGCCCTTAAACACACATTATTGGGCCATCATTGGTCCTAAACACAACTTATTGGTCCCAACCGACCCTCATTGCCCTACTAAACACACCTTATTGGGCAATCATTGGTCCTAAACACAACTTATTGGTTATATACACACCTTAGTGGGACTCATTAGTCCCAACTAAACACACATTATTGGGCCATCATTGGTCCTAAACACAACTTATTGGTTATATACACACCTTACTAGGACTTATTGGTTCTAACCGACCCTCATTGCCCTACTAAACACACCTTATTGGGCCATCATTGGTCCTAAACATAATTTATTGGTTATATACACACCTTAGTGGGACTCATTAGTCCCAACTAAACACACCATATTGGGCCATAATTGGTCGTAAACACAACTTATTGGTTATATAAACACCTTATTAGGACTCATTGGTGCCAACTGACCCTCATTGTCCCTAAACCCACTTTATTGTGCCATCATTGGTCCTAAACACAACGTATTGGTTACATGCACACATTAGTGGGACTCATTGGTCCCAACTAAACACACCTTATTGGGCCATAATTGGTCGTAAACACAACTTATTGGTTATATACACACTTTATTGGGACTCATTGGTCCCAACGGACCCTCATTGCCCTACTAAACACACACTTATTGGGCCATCATTGGTTCCTAAACACAACTTATTGGTTATATACACACCTTAGTGGGACTCATTAGTCCCAACTAAACACACATTATTGGGCCATCATTGGTCCTAAACACAACTTATTGGTTATATACACACCTTACTAGGACTTATTGGTTCTAACCGACCCTCATTGCCCTACTAAACACACCTTATTGGGCCATCATTGGTCCTAAACATAATTTATTGGTTATATACACACCTTAGTGGGACTCATTAGTCCCAACTAAACACACCATATTGGGCCATAATTGGTCGTAAACACAACTTATTGGTTATATAAACACCTTATTAGGACTCATTGGTGCCAACTGACCCTCATTGTCCTACTAAACCCACTTTATTGTGCCATCATTGGTCCTAAACACAACGTATTGGTTATATGCACACATTAGTGGGACTCATTGGTCCCAACTAAACACACCTTATTGGGCCATAATTGGTCGTAAACACAACTTATTGGTTATATACACACTTTATTAGGACTCATTGGTCCCAACTGACCCTCATTGCCCTTAAACACACATTATTGGGCCATCATTGGTCCTAAACACAACTTATTGGTTATATAGCACACATTACTGGGACTCATTGGTCCCAACTAAACACACCTTATTGGGCCATCATTGGTCCTAAACACAACTTATTGGTTATATACACACCTTAGTGGGACTCATTAGTCCAACGGACCCCATTGCCCTTAAACACACATTATTGGGCCATCATTGGTCCTAAACACAACTTATTGGTTATATACACACCTTACTAGGACTTATTGGTTCTAACCGACCCTCATTGCCCTACTAAACACACCTTATTGGGCCATCATTGGTCCTAAACATAATTTATTGGTTATATACACACCTTAGTGGGACTCATTAGTCCCAACTAAACACACCATATTGGGCCATAATTGGTCGTAAACACAACTTATTGGTTATATAAACACCTTATTAGGACTCATTGGTGCCAACTGACCCTCATTGTCCCTAAACCCACTTTATTGTGCCATCATTGGTCCTAAACACAACGTATTGGTTACATGCACACATTAGTGGGACTCATTGGTCCCAACTAAACACACCTTATTGGGCCATAATTGGTCGTAAACACAACTTATTGGTTATATACACACTTTATTGGGACTCATTGGTCCCAACGGACCCTCATTGCCCTTAAACACACATTATTGGGCCATCATTGGTCCTAAACACAACTTATTGGTTATATAAGACACACCTTACTAGGACTTATTGGTCCCAACCGACCCTCATTGCCCTACTAAACACTCCTTATAGGGCCATCATTGGTCCTAAACACAACTTATTGGTTATATACACACCTTAGTGGGACTCATTAGTCCCAACTAAACACACATTATTGGGCCATCATTGGTCCTAAACACAACTTATTGGTTATATACACACCTTACTAGGACTTATTGGTTCTAACCGACCCTCATTGCCCTACTAAACACACCTTATTGGGCCATCATTGGTCCTAAACATAATTTATTGGTTATATACACACCTTAGTGGGACTCATTAGTCCCAACTAAACACACCATATTGGGCCATAATTGGTCGTAAACACAACTTATTGGTTATATAAACACCTTATTAGGACTCATTGGTGCCAACTGACCCTCATTGTCCCTAAACCCACTTTATTGTGCCATCATTGGTCCTAAACACAACGTATTGGTTACATGCACACATTAGTGGGACTCATTGGTCCCAACTAAACACACCTTATTGGGCCATAATTGGTCGTAAACACAACTTATTGGTTATATACACACTTTATTGGGACTCATTGGTCCCAACGGACCCTCATTGCCCTTAAACACACATTATTGGGCCATCATTGGTCCTAAACACAACTTATTGGTTATATAAGACACACCTTACTAGGACTTATTGGTTCCAACCGACCCTCATTGCCCTACTAAACACACCTTATTGGGCCATCATTGGTCCTAAACACAACTTATTGGTTATATACACACCTTAGTGGGACTCATTAGTCCCAACTAAACACACCATTATTGGGCCATCATTGGTCCTAAACACAACTTATTGGTTATATACACACCTTACTAGGACTTATTGGTTCTAACCGACCCTCATTGCCCTACTAAACACACCTTATTGGGCCATCATTGGTCCTAAACATAATTTATTGGTTATATACACACCTTAGTGGGACTCATTAGTCCCAACTAAACACACCATATTGGGCCATAATTGGTCGTAAACACAACTTATTGGTTATATAAACACCTTATTAGGACTCATTGGTGCCAACTGACCCTCATTGTCCCTAAACCCACTTTATTGTGCCATCATTGGTCCTAAACACAACGTATTGGTTACATGCACACATTAGTGGGACTCATTGGTCCCAACTAAACACACCTTATTGGGCCATAATTGGTCGTAAACACAACTTATTGGTTATATACACACTTTATTGGGACTCATTGGTCCCAACGGACCCTCATTGCCCTTAAACACACATTATTGGGCCATCATTGGTCCTAAACACAACTTATTGGTTATATAAGACACACCTTACTAGGACTTATTGGTCCTAACCGACCCTCATTGCCCTACTAAACACACCTTATTGGGCCATCATTGGTCCTAAACATAATTTATTGGTTATATACACACCTTAGTGGGACTCATTAGTCCCAACTAAACACACCATATTGGGCCATAATTGGTCGTAAACACAACTTATTGGTTATATAAACACCTTATTAGGACTCATTGGTGCCAACTGACCCTCATTGTCCCTAAACCCACTTTATTGTGCCATCATTGGTCCTAAACACAACGTATTGGTTACATGCACACATTAGTGGGACTCATTGGTCCCAACTAAACACACCTTATTGGGCCATAATTGGTCGTAAACACAACTTATTGGTTATATACACACTTTATTGGGACTCATTGGTCCCAACGGACCCTCATTGCCCTTAAACACACATTATTGGGCCATCATTGGTCCTAAACACAACTTATTGGTCCCATACCGACCCTCATTGCCCTACTAAACACACCTTATTAGGCCATCATTGGTCCTAAACACAACTTATTGGTTATATACACACCTTAGTGGGACTCATTAGTCCCAACTAAACACACATTATTGGGCCATCATTGGTCCTAAACACAACTTATTGGTTATATACACACCTTACTAGGACTTATTGGTTCTAACCGACCCTCATTGCCCTACTAAACACACCTTATTGGGCCATCATTGGTCCTAAACATAATTTATTGGTTATATACACACCTTAGTGGGACTCATTAGTCCCAACTAAACACACCATATTGGGCCATAATTGGTCGTAAACACAACTTATTGGTTATATAAACACCTTATTAGGACTCATTGGTGCCAACTAACCCTCATTGTCCCTAAACCCACTTTATTGTGCCATCATTGGTCCTAAACACAACGTATTGGTTATATGCACACATTAGTGGGACTCATTGGTCCCAACTAAACACACCTTATTGGGCCATAATTGGTCGTAAACACAACTTATTGGTTATATACACACTTTATTGGGACTCATTGGTCCCAACGGACCCTCATTGCCCTTAAACACACATTATTGGGCCATCATTGGTCCTAAACACAACTTATTGGTTATATAAGACACACCTTACTAGGACTTATTGGTCCCAACCGACCCTCATTGCCCTACTAAACACTCCTTATAGGGCCATCATTGGTCCTAAACACAACTTATTGGTTATATACAAACCTTAGTGGGACTCATTAGTCCCAACTAAACACACATTATTGGGCCATCATTGGTCCTAAACACAACTTATTGGTTATATACACACCTTACTAGGACTTATTGGTTCTAACCGACCCTCATTGCCCTACTAAACACACCTTATTGGGCCATCATTGGTCCTAAACATAATTTATTGGTTATATACACACCTTAGTGGGACTCATTAGTCCCAACTAAACACACCATATTGGGCCATAATTGGTCGTAAACACAACTTATTGGTTATATAAACACCTTATTAGGACTCATTGGTGCCAACTAACCCTCATTGTCCCTAAACCCACTTTATTGTGCCATCATTGGTCCTAAACACAACGTATTGGTTATATGCACACATTAGTGGGACTCATTGGTCCCAACTAAACACACCTTATTGGGCCATAATTGGTCGTAAACACAACTTATTGGTTATATACACACTTTATTGGGACTCATTGGTCCCAACGGACCCTCATTGCCCTTAAACACACATTATTGGGCCATCATTGGTCCTAAACACAACTTATTGGTTATATAAGACACACCTTACTAGGACTTATTGGTCCCAACCGACCCTCATTGCCCTACTAAACACACCTTATTGGGCCATCATTGGTCCTAAACACAACTTATTGGTTATATACACACCTTAGTGGGACTCATTAGTCCCAACTAAACACACATTATTGGGCCATCATTGGTCCTAAACACAACTTATTGGTTATATACACACCTTACTAGGACTTATTGGTTCTAACCGACCCTCATTGCCCTACTAAACACACCTTATTGGGCCATCATTGGTCCTAAACATAATTTATTGGTTATATACACACCTTAGTGGGACTCATTAGTCCCAACTAAACACACCATATTGGGCCATAATTGGTCGTAAACACAACTTATTGGTTATATAAACACCTTATTAGGACTCATTGGTGCCAACTAACCCTCATTGTCCCTAAACCCACTTTATTGTGCCATCATTGGTCCTAAACACAACGTATTGGTTATATGCACACATTAGTGGGACTCATTGGTCCCAACTAAACACACCTTATTGGGCCATAATTGGTCGTAAACACAACTTATTGGTTATATACACACTTTATTGGGACTCATTGGTCCCAACGGACCCTCATTGCCCTTAAACACACATTATTGGGCCATCATTGGTCCTAAACACAACTTATTGGTTATATAAGACACACCTTACTAGGACTTATTGGTCCCAACCGACCCTCATTGCCCTACTAAACACACCTTATTGGGCCATCATTGGTCCTAAACATAATTTATTGGTTATATACACACCTTAGTGGGACTCATTAGTCCCAACTAAACACACCATATTGGGCCATAATTGGTCGTAAACACAACTTATTGGTTATATAAACACCTTATTAGGACTCATTGGTGCCAACTGACCCTCATTGTCCCTAAACCCACTTTATTGTGCCATCATTGGTCCTAAACACAACGTATTGGTTACATGCACACATTAGTGGGACTCATTGGTCCCAACTAAACACACCTTATTGGGCCATAATTGGTCGTAAACACAACTTATTGGTTATATACACACTTTATTGGGACTCATTGGTCCCAACGGACCCTCATTGCCCTTAAACACACATTATTGGGCCATCATTGGTCCTAAACACAACTTATTGGTTATATAAGACACACCTTACTAGGACTTATTGGTCCCAACCGACCCTCATTGCCCTACTAAACACTCCTTATAGGGCCATCATTGGTCCTAAACACAACTTATTGGTTATATACACACCTTAGTGGGACTCATTAGTCCCAACTAAACACACATTATTGGGCCATCATTGGTCCTAAACACAACTTATTGGTTATATACACACCTTACTAGGACTTATTGGTTCTAACCGACCCTCATTGCCCTACTAAACACACCTTATTGGGCCATCATTGGTCCTAAACATAATTTATTGGTTATATACACACCTTAGTGGGACTCATTAGTCCCAACTAAACACACCATATTGGGCCATAATTGGTCGTAAACACAACTTATTGGTTATATAAACACCTTATTAGGACTCATTGGTGCCAACTGACCCTCATTGTCCCTAAACCCACTTTATTGTGCCATCATTGGTCCTAAACACAACGTATTGGTTACATGCACACATTAGTGGGACTCATTGGTCCCAACTAAACACACCTTATTGGGCCATAATTGGTCGTAAACACAACTTATTGGTTATATACACACTTTATTGGGACTCATTGGTCCCAACGGACCCTCATTGCCCTTAAACACACATTATTGGGCCATCATTGGTCCTAAACACAACTTATTGGTTATATAAGACACACCTTACTAGGACTTATTGGTCCCAACCGACCCTCATTGCCCTACTAAACACACCTTATTGGGCCATCATTGGTCCTAAACACAACTTATTGGTTATATACACACCTTAGTGGGACTCATTAGTCCCAACTAAACACACATTATTGGGCCATCATTGGTCCTAAACACAACTTATTGGTTATATACACACCTTACTAGGACTTATTGGTTCTAACCGACCCTCATTGCCCTACTAAACACACCTTATTGGGCCATCATTGGTCCTAAACATAATTTATTGGTTATATACACACCTTAGTGGGACTCATTAGTCCCAACTAAACACACCATATTGGGCCATAATTGGTCGTAAACACAACTTATTGGTTATATAAACACCTTATTAGGACTCATTGGTGCCAACTGACCCTCATTGTCCCTAAACCCACTTTATTGTGCCATCATTGGTCCTAAACACAACGTATTGGTTATATGCACACATTAGTGGGACTCATTGGTCCCAACTAAACACACCTTATTGGGCCATAATTGGTCGTAAACACAACTTATTGGTTATATACACACTTTATTGGGACTCATTGGTCCCAACGGACCCTCATTGCCCTTAAACACACATTATTGGGCCATCATTGGTCCTAAACACAACTTATTGGTTATATAAGACACACCTTACTAGGACTTATTGGTCCCAACCGACCCTCATTGCCCTACTAAACACACCTTATTGGGCCATCATTGGTCCTAAACACAACTTATTGGTTATATACACACCTTAGTGGGACTCATTAGTCCCAACTAAACACACCATTATTGGGCCATCATTGGTCCTAAACACAACTTATTGGTTATATACACACCTTACTAGGACTTATTGGTTCTAACCGACCCTCATTGCCCTACTAAACACACCTTATTGGGCCATCATTGGTCCTAAACATAACTTATTGGTTATATACACACCTTAGTGGGACTCATTAGTCCCAACTAAACACACATTATTGGGCCATCATTGGTCCTAAACACAACTTATTGGTTATATACACACCTTACTAGGACTTATTGGTTCTAACCGACCCTCATTGCCCTACTAAACACACCTTATTGGGCCATCATTGGTCCTAAACATAATTTATTGGTTATATACACACCTTAGTGGGACTCATTAGTCCCAACTAAACACACCATATTGGGCCATAATTGGTCGTAAACACAACTTATTGGTTATATAAACACCTTATTAGGACTCATTGGTGCCAACTAACCCTCATTGTCCCTAAACCCACTTTATTGTGCCATCATTGGTCCTAAACACAACGTATTGGTTATATGCACACATTAGTGGGACTCATTGGTCCCAACTAAACACACCTTATTGGGCCATAATTGGTCGTAAACACAACTTATTGGTTATATACACACTTTATTGGGACTCATTGGTCCCAACGGACCCTCATTGCCCTTAAACACACATTATTGGGCCATCATTGGTCCTAAACACAACTTATTGGTTATATAAGACACACCTTACTAGGACTTATTGGTCCCAACCGACCCTCATTGCCCTACTAAACACTCCTTATAGGGCCATCATTGGTCCTAAACACAACTTATTGGTTATATACAAACCTTAGTGGGACTCATTAGTCCCAACTAAACACACATTATTGGGCCATCATTGGTCCTAAACACAACTTATTGGTTATATACACACCTTACTAGGACTTATTGGTTCTAACCGACCCTCATTGCCCTACTAAACACACCTTATTGGGCCATCATTGGTCCTAAACATAATTTATTGGTTATATACACACCTTAGTGGGACTCATTAGTCCCAACTAAACACACCATATTGGGCCATAATTGGTCGTAAACACAACTTATTGGTTATATAAACACCTTATTAGGACTCATTGGTGCCAACTAACCCTCATTGTCCCTAAACCCACTTTATTGTGCCATCATTGGTCCTAAACACAACGTATTGGTTATATGCACACATTAGTGGGACTCATTGGTCCCAACTAAACACACCTTATTGGGCCATAATTGGTCGTAAACACAACTTATTGGTTATATACACACTTTATTGGGACTCATTGGTCCCAACGGACCCTCATTGCCCTTAAACACACATTATTGGGCCATCATTGGTCCTAAACACAACTTATTGGTTATATAAGACACACCTTACTAGGACTTATTGGTCCCAACCGACCCTCATTGCCCTACTAAACACACCTTATTGGGCCATCATTGGTCCTAAACACAACTTATTGGTTATATACACACCTTAGTGGGACTCATTAGTCCCAACTAAACACACATTATTGGGCCATCATTGGTCCTAAACACAACTTATTGGTTATATACACACCTTACTAGGACTTATTGGTTCTAACCGACCCTCATTGCCCTACTAAACACACCTTATTGGGCCATCATTGGTCCTAAACATAATTTATTGGTTATATACACACCTTAGTGGGACTCATTAGTCCCAACTAAACACACCATATTGGGCCATAATTGGTCGTAAACACAACTTATTGGTTATATAAACACCTTATTAGGACTCATTGGTGCCAACTAACCCTCATTGTCCCTAAACCCACTTTATTGTGCCATCATTGGTCCTAAACACAACGTATTGGTTATATGCACACATTAGTGGGACTCATTGGTCCCAACTAAACACACCTTATTGGGCCATAATTGGTCGTAAACACAACTTATTGGTTATATACACACTTTATTGGGACTCATTGGTCCCAACGGACCCTCATTGCCCTTAAACACACATTATTGGGCCATCATTGGTCCTAAACACAACTTATTGGTTATATAAGACACACCTTACTAGGACTTATTGGTCCCAACCGACCCTCATTGCCCTACTAAACACACCTTATTGGGCCATCATTGGTCCTAAACACAACTTATTGGTTATATACACACCTTAGTGGGACTCATTAGTCCCAACTAAACACACCATTATTGGGCCATCATTGGTCCTAAACACAACTTATTGGTTATATACACACCTTACTAGGACTTATTGGTTCTAACCGACCCTCATTGCCCTACTAAACACACCTTATTGGGCCATCATTGGTCCTAAACATAACTTATTGGTTATATACACACCTTAGTGGGACTCATTAGTCCCAACTAAACACACCATTATTGGGCCATCATTGGTCCTAAACACAACTTATTGGTTATATACACACCTTACTAGGACTTATTGGTTCTAACCGACCCTCATTGCCCTACTAAACACACCTTATTGGGCCATCATTGGTCCTAAACATAATTTATTGGTTATATACACACCTTAGTGGGACTCATTAGTCCCAACTAAACACACCATATTGGGCCATAATTGGTCGTAAACACAACTTATTGGTTATATAAACACCTTATTAGGACTCATTGGTGCCAACTGACCCTCATTGTCCCTAAACCCACTTTATTGTGCCATCATTGGTCCTAAACACAACGTATTGGTTATATGCACACATTAGTGGGACTCATTGGTCCCAACTAAACACACCTTATTGGGCCATAATTGGTCGTAAACACAACTTATTGGTTATATACACACTTTATTGGGACTCATTGGTCCCAACGGACCCTCATTGCCCTTAAACACACATTATTGGGCCATCATTGGTCCTAAACACAACTTATTGGTTATATAAGACACACCTTACTAGGACTTATTGGTCCCAACCGACCCTCATTGCCCTACTAAACACACCTTATTGGGCCATCATTGGTCCTAAACACAACTTATTGGTTATATACACACCTTAGTGGGACTCATTAGTCCCAACTAAACACACATTATTGGGCCATCATTGGTCCTAAACACAACTTATTGGTTATATACACACCTTACTAGGACTTATTGGTTCTAACCGACCCTCATTGCCCTACTAAACACACCTTATTGGGCCATCATTGGTCCTAAACATAATTTATTGGTTATATACACACCTTAGTGGGACTCATTAGTCCCAACTAAACACACCATATTGGGCCATAATTGGTCGTAAACACAACTTATTGGTTATATAAACACCTTATTAGGACTCATTGGTGCCAACTAACCCTCATTGTCCCTAAACCCACTTTATTGTGCCATCATTGGTCCTAAACACAACGTATTGGTTATATGCACACATTAGTGGGACTCATTGGTCCCAACTAAACACACCTTATTGGGCCATAATTGGTCGTAAACACAACTTATTGGTTATATACACACTTTATTGGGACTCATTGGTCCCAACTGACCCTCATTGCCCTTAAACACACATTATTGGGCCATCATTGGTCCTAAACACAACTTATTGGTTATATAAGACACACCTTACTAGGACTTATTGGTCCCAACCGACCCTCATTGCCCTACTAAACACTCCTTATAGGGCCATCATTGGTCCTAAACACAACTTATTGGTTATATACAAACCTTAGTGGGACTCATTAGTCCCAACTAAACACACATTATTGGGCCATCATTGGTCCTAAACACAACTTATTGGTTATATACACACCTTACTAGGACTTATTGGTTCTAACCGACCCTCATTGCCCTACTAAACACACCTTATTGGGCCATCATTGGTCCTAAACATAATTTATTGGTTATATACACACCTTAGTGGGACTCATTAGTCCCAACTAAACACACCATATTGGGCCATAATTGGTCGTAAACACAACTTATTGGTTATATAAACACCTTATTAGGACTCATTGGTGCCAACTAACCCTCATTGTCCCTAAACCCACTTTATTGTGCCATCATTGGTCCTAAACACAACGTATTGGTTATATGCACACATTAGTGGGACTCATTGGTCCCAACTAAACACACCTTATTGGGCCATAATTGGTCGTAAACACAACTTATTGGTTATATACACACTTTATTGGGACTCATTGGTCCCAACGGACCCTCATTGCCCTTAAACACACATTATTGGGCCATCATTGGTCCTAAACACAACTTATTGGTTATATAAGACACACCTTACTAGGACTTATTGGTCCCAACCGACCCTCATTGCCCTACTAAACACACCTTATTGGGCAATCATTGGTCCTAAACATAACTTATTGGTTATATACACAACTTACTAGGACTTATTGGTTCTAACCGACCCTGATTGCCCTACTAAACACACCTTATTGGGCCATCATTGGTCCTAAACACAACTTATTGGTTATATACACACCTTAGTGGGACTCATTAGTCCCAACTAAACACACATTATTGGGCCATCATTGGTCCTAAACACAACTTATTGGTTATATACACACCTTACTAGGACTTATTGGTTCTAACCGACCCTCATTGCCCTACTAAACACACCTTATTGGGCCATCATTGGTCCTAAACATAATTTATTGGTTATATACACACCTTAGTGGGACTCATTAGTCCCAACTAAACACACCATATTGGGCCATAATTGGTCGTAAACACAACTTATTGGTTATATAAACACCTTATTAGGACTCATTGGTGCCAACTGACCCTCATTGTCCCTAAACCCACTTTATTGTGCCATCATTGGTCCTAAACACAACGTATTGGTTACATGCACACATTAGTGGGACTCATTGGTCCCAACTAAACACACCTTATTGGGCCATAATTGGTCGTAAACACAACTTATTGGTTATATACACACTTTATTGGGACTCATTGGTCCCAACGGACCCTCATTGCCCTTAAACACACATTATTGGGCCATCATTGGTCCTAAACACAACTTATTGGTTATATAAGACACACCTTACTAGGACTTATTGGTTCCAACCGACCCTCATTGCCCTACTAAACACACCTTATTGGGCCATCATTGGTCCTAAACACAACTTATTGGTTATATACACACCTTAGTGGGACTCATTAGTCCCAACTAAACACACATTATTGGGCCATCATTGGTCCTAAACACAACTTATTGGTTATATACACACCTTACTAGGACTTATTGGTTCTAACCGACCCTCATTGCCCTACTAAACACACCTTATTGGGCCATCATTGGTCCTAAACATAATTTATTGGTTATATACACACCTTAGTGGGACTCATTAGTCCCAACTAAACACACCATATTGGGCCATAATTGGTCGTAAACACAACTTATTGGTTATATAAACACCTTATTAGGACTCATTGGTGCCAACTAACCCTCATTGTCCCTAAACCCACTTTATTGTGCCATCATTGGTCCTAAACACAACGTATTGGTTATATGCACACATTAGTGGGACTCATTGGTCCCAACTAAACACACCTTATTGGGCCATAATTGGTCGTAAACACAACTTATTGGTTATATACACACTTTATTGGGACTCATTGGTCCCAACGGACCCTCATTGCCCTTAAACACACATTATTGGGCCATCATTGGTCCTAAACACAACTTATTGGTTATATAAGACACACCTTACTAGGACTTATTGGTCCCAACCGACCCTCATTGCCCTACTAAACACACCTTATTGGGCCATCATTGGTCCTAAACACAACTTATTGGTTATATACACACCTTAGTGGGACTCATTAGTCCCAACTAAACACACATTATTGGGCCATCATTGGTCCTAAACACAACTTATTGGTTATATACACACCTTACTAGGACTTATTGGTTCTAACCGACCCTCATTGCCCTACTAAACACACCTTATTGGGCCATCATTGGTCCTAAACATAATTTATTGGTTATATACACACCTTAGTGGGACTCATTAGTCCCAACTAAACACACCATATTGGGCCATAATTGGTCGTAAACACAACTTATTGGTTATATAAACACCTTATTAGGACTCATTGGTGCCAACTAACCCTCATTGTCCCTAAACCCACTTTATTGTGCCATCATTGGTCCTAAACACAATGTATTGGTTATATGCACACATTAGTGGGACTCATTGGTCCCAACTAAACACACCTTATTGGGCCATAATTGGTCGTAAACACAACTTATTGGTTATATACACACTTTATTGGGACTCATTGGTCCCAACTGACCCTCATTGCCCTTAAACACACATTATTGGGCCATCATTGGTCCTAAACACAACTTATTGGTTATATAAGACACACCTTACTAGGACTTATTGGTCCCAACCGACCCTCATTGCCCTACTAAACACACCTTATTGGGCCATCATTGGTCCTAAACACAACTTATTGGTTATATACACACCTTACTGGGACTCATTAGTCCCAACTAAACACACATTATTGGGCCATCATTGGTCCTAAACACAACTTATTGGTTATATACACACCTTACTAGGACTTATTGGTTCTAACCGACCCTCATTGCCCTACTAAACACACCTTATTGGGCCATCATTGGTCCTAAACATAACTTATTGGTTATATACACACCTTAGTGGGACTCATTAGTCCCAACTAAACACACCATATTGGGCCATAATTGGTCGTAAACACAACTTATTGGTTATATAAACACCTTATTAGGACTCATTGGTGCCAACTAACCCTCATTGTCCCTAAACCCACTTTATTGTGCCATCATTGGTCCTAAACACAACTTATTGGTTATATGCACACATTAGTGGGACTCATTGGTCCCAACTAAACACACCTTATTGGGCCATAATTGGTCGTAAACACAACTTATTGGTTATATACACACTTTATTGGGACTCATTGGTCCCAACGGACCCTCATTGCCCTTAAACACACATTATTGGGCCATCATTGGTCCTAAACACAACTTATTGGTTATATACACACCTTACTAGGACTTATTGGTCCTAACCGACCCTCATTGCCCTACTAAACACACCTTATTGGGCCATCATTGGTCCTAAACATAACTTATTGGTTATATACACACCTTAGTGGGACTCATTAGTCCCAACTAAACACACCATATTGGGCCATAATTGGTCGTAAACACAACTTATTGGTTATATAAACACCTTATTAGGACTCATTGGTGCCAACTAACCCTCATTGTCCCTAAACCCACTTTATTGTGCCATCATTGGTCCTAAACACAACGTATTGGTTATATGCACACATTAGTGGGACTCATTGGTCCCAACTAAACACACCTTATTGGGCCATAATTGGTCGTAAACACAACTTATTGGTTATATACACACTTTATTGGGACTCATTGGTCCCAACTGACCCTCATTGCCCTTAAACACACATTATTGGGCCATCATTGGTCCTAAACACAACTTATTGGTTATATAAGAAACACCTAACTAGGACTTATTGGTCCCAACCGACCCTCATTGCCCTACTAAACACACCTTATTGGGCCATCATTGGTCCTAAACACAACTTATAGGTTATATACACACCTTAGTGGGACTCATTAGTCCCAACTAAACACACATTATTGGGCCATCATTGGTCCTAAACACAGCTTATTGGTTATATACACACCTTACTAGGACTTATTGGTTCTAACCGACCCTCTTTGCCCTACTAAACACACCTTATTGGGCCATCATTGGTCCTAATCATAATTTATTGGTTATATACACACCTTAGTGGGACTCATTAGTCCCAACTAAACACACCATATTGGGCCATAATTGGTCGTAAACACAACTTATTGGTTATATAAACACCTTATTAGGACTCATTGGTGCCAACTAACCCTCATTGTCCCTAAACCCACTTTATTGTGCCATCATTGGTCCTAAACACAATGTATTGGTTATATGTACACATTAGTGGGACTCATTGGTCCCAACTAAACACACCTTATTGGGCCATAATTGGTCGTAAACACAACTTATTGGTTATATACACACTTTATTGGGACTCATTGGTCCCAACTGACCCTCATTGCCCTTAAACACACATTATTGGGCCATCATTGGTCCTAAACACAACTTATTGGTTATATAAGACACACCTTACTAGGACTTATTGGTCCCAACCGACCCTCATTGCCCTACTAAACACACCTTATTGGGCCATCATTGTTCCTAAACACAACTTATTGGTTATATACACACCTTACTGGGACTCATTAGTCCCAACTAAACACACATTATTGGGCCATCGTTGGTCCTAAACACAACTTATTGGTTATATACACACCTTACTAGGACTTATTGGTTCTAAACGACCCTCATTGCCCTACTAAACACACCTTATTGGGCCATCATTGGTCCTAAACATAACTTATTGGTTATATACACACCTTAGTGGGACTCATTAGTCCCAAATAAACACACCATATTGGGCCATAATTGGTCGTAAACACAACTTATTGGTTATATAAACACCTTATTAGGACTCATTGGTGCCAACTAACCCTCATTGTCCCTAAACCCACTTTACTGTGCCATCATTGGTCCTAAACACAACTTATTGGTTATATGCACACATTAGTGGGACTCATTGGTCCCAACTAAACACACCTTATTGGGCCATAATTGGTCGTAAACATAACTTATTGGTTATATACACACTTTATTGGGACTCATTGGTCCCAACGGACCCTCATTGCCCTTAAACACACATTATTGGGCCATCATTGGTCCTAAACACAACTTATTGGTTATATACACACCTTACTAGGACTTATTAGTCCTAATCGACCCTCATTGCCCTACTAAACACACCTTATTGGGCCATCATTAGTCCAAAACATAACTTATTGGTTATATACACACCTTAGTGGGACTCATTAGTCCCAACTAAACACGCCATATTGGGCCATAATTGGTCGCAAACACAACTTATTGGTTATATAAACACCTTATTAGGACTCATAGGTGCCAACTAACCCTCATTTTCCCTAAACCCACTTTATTGTGCCATCATTGGTCCTAAACACAACGTATTGGTCATATACACACATTAGTGGGACTCATTGGTCCCAACTAAACACACCTTTTTGGGCCATAATTGGTCTTAAATAAAACTTATTGGTTATATACACACTTTATTGGGACTCATTGGTCCCAACGGACCCTCATTGCCCTTAAACACACATTATTGGGCCATCATTGGTCCTAAACACAACTTATTGGTTATATAAGACACACCTTACTAGGACTTATTGGTCCCAACCGACCCTCATTGCCCTACTAAACACACCTTATTGGGCCATCATTGGTCCTAAACACAACTTATTGGTTATATACACACCTTAGTGGGACTCATTAGTCCCAACTAAACACACAT
>JBCNJP010008383.1:0-12494 GCA_039602395.1 Deinandra increscens subsp. villosa
AAATGTTAACACATTTAATGGTTGTGCTGATTTACAAAGTTTGTCCCTTTGGTTAACCAGTGAGCTTAATGCGTTTCCATCTTCATACGTTTATGTTCTTTGGAGGCTATGATGTTTATGGCTGTGATGATTTTTCAGCTCTGAGCCTTCACGTGATTTTCTAACAAATTTTACATCCGGCTGGTTGCTACGATTGTATTTTGAGGCCTTTGATATTGTGGGCTATGACGATTTTCACGATCTGAGCCTTTACTTGCTTAATGGTTAACTCCTTTTTAAACCTGATTGCATCTGTCCTTATTAATATTTTTGGGTTTGACGACGGTTTAAAAGCTTTTCTCATTTGGGTTTTTAGTTCATATGGTGTGATTTCAAGGGTATTGAAGGTTTATTTATATAGCATATTTGATTCATACGAAGCTTCCCTGATTCGGGGCTATGATGATTTTCCTAAGCTTAGCCTTCACGTCTGCATTCCTTAATGTTTGTGTTTATCGTTTGGATTCACATATCTTTGAATGAGGCACATAGCAATCAATTTGCAACTGGAACTTCAAGTCAAACTGATTTTTCTTACTTGCCCATTTTTGTTTACTAATGTTTTGTAAATGTGTGTTTGTGTGTTGTACCAGTTTCGAATTTGTCAACTATACCTGATAAGATCTTCTTCCTTATATTCCGTGTTAGTATTTTACGTATTGCCTTCGTAGTGTGTTCATCCACATATACCTAATTAGGTGTATCTTACACCGTTTGGTGGGGGTGTTCTTAACATATCAAAGACAATTAACCAGAGAAATGAGATAAAACAAATAACTTAAGCATCAATAAAAACATGTCAAACACATAATTCGAAATGGTGGCCCGCCGCAACGCGCGGGCGGGTCACCATCTCGTTCCAAACATATTGAAACTGACATGAGTTTAGTCTACTTATATAATAATAGGTATAAGATTTAAAAATCCAGTGTTTTTAGGGTCTCAACTTATAACTTCTTAGTTTAGAAATTCTTAGTTCTGAAGCACACCACTAACTAGTAGCTTTAATCCTAACTAGTAGCTTTAATCCTAACTTATTTCTTCTCAAATAAGTTAATGTAGATATAGGTTATTATTTAGAATGGAAATGGGCGGTAGTTACATATTTCCTTTCCGTTTTTTTAAACTCCTCATTCGCTTATTAATTGGTTGGATTCGGTTTCTTTGAATAAATCAAGAAGCTTTATGATTGAGGTTATTATTTTTATGGTTTGATGGATTCTCTGGGGAACTTGGACTGAAGTGGTGGTTTTGGTCGTCAAGATAGCAACACAAGATAGTTTATTTTTTTATTTTTTCTTGTTCCGACGGTCTCCAGTGCCTTGCTAGTGGGTTGCCGTGTTTGTTTCTAATATAATCGTCGTTCAAAAAAAAGATAGTTTATTTTATTCGATTGTTGCTATGTCTTTTTTGTGGTATTCAAGTCATATATAATTGTTTGAAACTTTGAATAGAGTGGCTTAAAAACCCACTATTTAACATGTAATTGTTTGTGTTTTGTCTTGATTAATTATTGCTAATTGGGTGTCTATTTTTTACTATTTTATATAAATAAAGTATTTTAATTTATAAAAGAAGGTTATTGTAGATTTAAAATGAGTGGGTATAGAGAAGCCCAGTGAGTTTACTAATTCCTACGGTCGTTTTACCCTAAACGGTCGTTTCAGGCAAAACGAGGTGATGTGCCGGTGACGACGACATCTTTAAAATTCATCCCCCCCCCCCCCCTTCCAAAATCGTATTGAGGTCGTTTTGTTAGAAACGATCGTTTTGAGATCGTTTCACATGAAACGATCGTGAGGATGGGGTGTTTTTAATAAATGGGTGGGTTTCTATAGCCACGTCCTTTAAAACGAACCATAAAAGTTCTAGAAGTCCACCAAGGGAAGCAGCAGCCAAATTTGTTAAGGCGCAATAAAAAATTCAAATCATGTTGGAATGAGGAAAGCTATTACGACCCGTTTTCTTAATTATTGTTTTAATTTTAATATTAATTTGGAGATAAGTATTAGTTTTAGGGATGATTCATATTAATGTTTGACTAAATAAATTTGATTATTAGAAATAGGATTAGTTTTAATTGAGTTTAATTTGGACATAAATGTCCTTCATTTTAACGATTAGTTTGGACGGGTATTTAAAGGTGACCAAAATTAAGAAAAAAAACCAAATATGAGGCCCTTAAATCGATTTTTTTTAAAACTAGACTAAAAGTGCGAAAACTAGTAAACCTCAGAGACCAAAAACGAAATTAACTCTTTTAATCTACCTATATATTAAACAAAACATATTGTGTTGAGTTGACACATAATAAGTGTGTCCACATCATCAATTGGTGATGTGACACCCTCTAATGACACTAAAATCTTAAGTGTAATTTTGTTAGTTTTTTAGATTTTTTTTTTTAAATCTAAAGTATTAAACTTAAAATATAGGGAATGATCTTCGGAGCAATGAATACCTATCTTTTTTAAGAGAGTCAAATTAATTCTCCATTTAAGATTGAAATTTAAATTTACGTAAATATGGTTGACTAAGTTTTAATCCAATACTTGCTTTTAATACTAAGTTTCCTACAAAATTGTTTCTTACTGGCTTGGAAATTAAGTAATTCTACATCTTAAATCAATTTTCTTAAGTCTGTACATATTAAAGGATCTTTTGATTTGCATGAATATTGTTTTCTTTAGATAAACAATTTTTGAATTCTTGGGTCATAACTCATAAGTAAAGATTTAGTGCAAGATTTTGTATATGTTCATGGTGTCTTCATTTAGGTTTTTGTAGATGAAAAAATATGACAATCATTTTGTCCTAAACCTATGATTTTCCTTTAAGACATTAGCAATTATCATCTATGTTAATGTCATGTTCAAGTATTTCATCCATTGATTATACTGTCATTGAGTCTTAAACAAGTATTTTTAAAAAGGGAAATCATATTTTCAGGTGCTTCTATTGAGGACAATGCTCCAACTTCTGGATATGTATATAGAAGGATTGGACAGTAGGTTAAATTCTGTAAAATTATGTACGATTTGGTTGTGCGGGACGTTTTCATGCAAAGACAACCCCGGGCGCTTTAATTTTTTCTTCTTCCATATTCAATGAATATGCAAAATATTTGTTTCTTTGTGTTCGAGAAATTAAAGATTTACTTCATTCATTATTGTTATTGGTGACTAAATTAAGATTTGATGTTGGTTTTGTTTTATTCTCTTTAGATTAAGATGAACAAAGATGGTAATTTCAAGAAATTCACGTTTTAAATGCAGAGCTACAGGTGTGCAATTTATTTTTCCTTTCAAAACATCTGTATAACAATATCTATTGTTAAACTCGCTTTGTGATCTTTAAAAAATAAATTTATTAAGTTGGGCATTATATATATTACATTTAGTTGGGGGTTCTTTGTTGTTAATATATTTATTTCCAGTCAGTATTTGCGTACATCATTAGCAATACATCAAAATCTCTATCTTTTTATTCAACTTAGAATCTGATTGTTGCTTCTTTTATCGGATAACGTTCACATTGACATTTGATGTGAGTACTCATATTCGGTTTCTTTCCTTTGCTCAATTCATATTTCATTTCCAGGATTGGTTAACACGCTAGGGGATCTAAGAGGGGCTTTTGCTGCTATAGAGAGAATTATTCCATCTTATCGGGGTTAGAAATTGATCAAGCATTAGCTTATGGCTTGGAAAAAAACATGAGGCAAGAATTACAAGTAGATAATAACTTAAAAATGTTTTTCATCAATGACTCAAATGACAAAAAGCGGTCTAAGAACACGAGGTACATATCATCTTTAACAGCAGCCAGCAGTGTTTGTAGTCTTGCAAGTTTTGCTGATGTGGATGTAGACAAGTTGTATTCTTCATTCACATGTAGTTTCAATTTCTGGATGGATGGTATGTCGATTTTAGTAGGCGTACGAGTGGTTCAGTTTTATTATTATTTACATTCAAATAATTAATTATTAATTATTGCTGCTTTAAATTAGTACACACATCAATCTCCATAGTTATAGCTTGAGGTTTTTAAGACTTAACGGTTTGATCTAAATCACAACTTTGTTATGTCATAACATGTTGTATAATTGCAATGATTTTTGGAGAGTGGTATGTTATTGATTATTAAAAATGTAACGTAAGTATAGAGCTAATTTATAAATGTTTTTACTTTTTGCTTTAGTTGTAGCTGAATATATTGAACCGACTCTAGCAGGCCATATGAACATATGGTTGTTTTATATTTTCTTCAGTTGTGTCACTGTGTGTCAAAATGCTTAATTAGGTACAATTTGTTCATAAATGTTGCTGCCAAATAATGGTTAATTATGTAGATTTAGTTCTTAAATGGTGTACCTAATCGTTTCTTCTATTTATTTCTTTGTAGGTTCTTCATTTGCTGCATAATATAAATGGCACTCTCTTCTCAGTTGTACAATATCATGTGGGCATGGTGATGTATTAGATCAATCTCCATTTTGGTTTTGGTTTCCAGGATCATTTAGATGAAATCTAAAATTTTGTTTTGGTCTTTGGAATGAATTTAGGTCCACTTTCATATTGAATTTAGTTTTCAAAAATTTTGTTTTGGTTTTTGGAATGATAACCAACTTACGTGTTAATTTTTGTTGCAATCTATTTTTCCTTCAAAATTTACTATAATAGATTATAATAATTGTTATTGTTTAAAAACCCCTGCCATACGATGCACGTGTATTAAAAACTAACATATGTAACAAAGAACATTTTTTAAAATCTCTTTTTTTTCAAATTACCAAGTTAACTTTTACTTAATATTTGTTTCATTTTTTGTCTTATTTATCTTCATTTCTGTTTTATTTCATATGTAGTTTTATGCAATCTTTTACTTTGTATTCAATTTTATATTATAACATCGGGTATTTACCCAGGTGTTGTTCATCCCCATGGTCCATGGCGCAATTGTAAGTCTGTAAACTAGATATTAAGAGGTGTTTGTCAGATCAAATTAAGATCATAAATGGTCACCAATCACCCAAAATTAAATTATTATTGTAATAACATAGGTCCTTTGGTAGTGTTAGCATACTCTTAATATGTTTCTTTAGTAATATTAACATATTGATTGCAGCAGATAAGTAAATTGCTTTTAAGTTTCAAAGAAGTCAGTTTGCAATTTCAGTTTGTTTTGCAATGACTATAAACAAAAGCAATGTAAATCTCTTTCCAAAGTTTGATTGTTTTTAAAGAACCCAGTATTCTCGCATGGATAGTTATACGTTGCTTTATCAAGAGTGAAGAACACAAAATGTATTAAATCTTTATTTTAGATGAAAACGATCGACAAACAAATGCAATAAAAAACATTTAAGTTTCTTTTTTCAAATTTGTAAGTTACTCTTATTTAATATTTCTTTCATTTTTAGTTTTATGTATTATTTCTTTTATTTTTTATTTTGAATTTAGTTCTATGTTATATTTCATTTCATGTTTACGGTGGAAATTTCAGACAGATTCTTCCCGTCCTTCAAGGCGCTTCAAATTAAGATGTTGTTACTTGATGCCCTACTTCGTCTTACATTTGGAGAGAGTGTGAGGTTTTAAAGTTAACAAAAAACATGCGTCTTCTTCAAGGTAACGATCAATCAGAGATACAAGAAACAACTGATTTTGCTCGATGGCTTTTGGATATTGGAGAAGGAAAAGTCGATGGAGATAATGATGGTGAGTCAAATATAGATATTCCTCCCGATCTTCTTATTCATGATTCATCGGATTCAGTCAGTGATCTTATTGAGTTTGTTTACCCTTCGCTTCTTGACAACTTCGGTCATCGAGATTTTTGGTCAGAAAGAGTTGTTCTCGCACCAACTAATGAAGTTGTCGATGATATCAACAATCGTCTACTTTCTTTGGTTCCCGGTGAAGAGCATGAGTATTTAAGCTCATACTCTGTATGTTAAGATGAGATGGTAGGTGACAACTTTGATCGTAACATATACTCACCAGACGTCCTGAATTCTTTACATATATCCGGCATTCCAAATCATTGACTTGTGTTGAAAGTCGGTGTTCCTGTTATGTTGCTTATTGATCAGAGGAATGGCCTATGTAATGGAACACGCCTTCAGATCGTATCTCTAGGAAAGCACGTGATTGAAGCGGTTATTATCTCTGGAAGCAACATTGGATTCAGGACTTTTATTCCTAGACTTTCCTTGGTTCCAACAGATAAAAGAATTGCTTTTCGGTTTCAGAGAAGGTAGTTTCCGATCTTTGTTTGTTTGCAATGACGATAAACAAAAGCCAAGGTCAATCTCTTTCGAGAGTTGGATTGTACTTGAAAGATCCCGTCTTCTCTCATGGTCAATTATATGTTGCTTTATCAAGGGTGAAGAGCAAGAAGGGTCTGAAGATCTTAATTTTGGATGAAGGCGGTCGTCCAACAAATGTAACAGGAAATATAGTGTATAAATCTATCTTCTCAAATTTGAAATTGTTATTGTATTTTTTTATTATTATTGAATATTGTTTTACCAATAAGAATTTTTTGGATAGTATATATATCTATATTTTTTTTTACGTTTTAAGCACCGGGTATTTACCCGGGTAAGTGGCTAGTTTTAAAGAAAAAGTGAAAACTTGGTTTCTTTCACCGTCAAACAACAATATGACGGTGCTTTTATAAAAAACGTTATATTATATATATCCACTACTAGTAATATGAAGATATAATAGTAAGGTTTTGATATTTAAAATATTTCATAAAGGTACAATATTTGAACTTTGGCCACAAAAGTTTTAGTTTTTAGATATTTTAAGCCTAGAATACTTAAGTTTTGATATTTTAAAGTTTGGGTAGTAATCTTTTAACTTAAGCTTA
The DNA here is from genome assembly GCA_039602395.1 of Deinandra increscens subsp. villosa. Classification (NCBI taxonomy): domain Eukaryota; kingdom Viridiplantae; phylum Streptophyta; class Magnoliopsida; order Asterales; family Asteraceae; genus Deinandra; species Deinandra increscens. The sequence goes on from JBCNJP010008383.1 coordinate 6,919, forward strand.
GAGCATACACAGCCCATTCCATATAATGGTTGTGAGGGTAAACCCTAAAATTTAAGGTGTAGTTGTGAGTGGTTGTGAGTAGAGGAGAGATAAATATTTGAGGAAAAATGTGGTAAATCCCTATATTTGAGAAAAAAGTCTAGTGAATCTATAAAATTTAAGGTTTGAAGAGAGAGAAAAGGTAATGATAAAGGTATAAAAAATATTATTTAATTGTAGGTTGTGAGTGAAAGAGAGAGAAAAAATTAATGATAAATATATAAACTAAAAAGATAAGGATAAGGAAGGGGTTCAATCATTGTTTCTTGTAGTCTACTAATATGATAAAATCACTTATAAAAATCATAAGAGTTTAAATCTTTACAAATATAAAATCAAATCATATTAATAAAATAAATTTTTTTCTTAAATGACCAACACACACTCATCTACATTCGTCTTAGGTTACACACTTATACCACTATTCTATATTTGGTCACTCTTTGGTTTTGAACCTGCAACGACCGAAGTGCCCTAAATAAATAAATACAAATTATTAATAAAAAAAAAAAATAAATAAATAAATACAAATCAGTCCTTAAGTGGTTGCGTGGTTAGTTTTGTTTTCTATAAAAAGTATTATTTTTTCAATTGGTGGTGAGATTGGGCGTCGATTTATAACCCCGCTCGACTCCTCGAAAACTCAGTCCGTCCTCAGAGCAGAACACCATGGAAATGGAGTCAATGGCGTCGGCGATCGGAGTATCAGTTCCGGTCCTCCGCTTCCTCCTCTGCTTCGTCGCCACCATCCCCGTCAGCTTCTTCCACCGCCTCGTTCCCGGCGGCGCCACCGCCAGACACATCTACGCCGCCTTCACCGGCGCCCTGCTCTCCTACATCTCATTCGGTTTCTCCTCCAATTTGCACTTCCTCGTGCCTATGCTCATCAGTTACGCCTCAATGATCGTCTATCGGAAACGATGCGGCGTGATTTCGTTCTTGTCAGCCATGGGTTACCTCATTGGATGGTATGATGTTTACATTAGATTGTTAGGTTTTTCAATTTTATTTGTGTAGCTATTTTTCAATCTGTGAAATTAGGAGCTTTGCATGCGTTCTGAGTTCAAACATTGCCTTTTATTTTTGCATGAAGTTAGTAAATTAGATAGTCAGATAGAGATAAGTTAGTTGCAAATGAGGTTATTGTTATTTGTTAAATTGATCACTCATCTATAATAGTTAGTAGTTCTGGAATTTGTTAAGTTCAAAAACAAAACATATACTGAAAAAAAGAAACAGAGTTCATTGTTGGCTTCTCTTTGACTTTTATGGTCAACTGAACTAAGTTAAGAACTAATTCAGAACAGTTGACATGAATAGAGTAAAAGCTAATTGTCTGAACTTCATTGTGATATATTCGTAGTATCAACTATTAGAAAAGAATGATACTCGAAAGATAAAAAAGGAACAGAGTTCATTGTTGACTTCTTTTTGATTTTTATGGTCAATTGAACTAATTTAAGAACTAATTCAGAACAGTTGACATGCATAGTAAAAGCTAATTGTAACTTCTGGATTTTCGTATCAACTAATATTGTTTGTTTTGTAACGAATTTGGTGGCCGAGTTGAAGCTTCGTATGAGGTCATCCATCTTGGATTGATCCCACCCGAGCACGATTAATCGTGCAATTCTCTTCTAATCCACATCCAATACGCCTAAAATGCGTGCTAGGGCATTTGATGCAAAGGATTTCTTATGACCTGGTATCTTTCATTTTGAATCAAGGGAGCATTCTGTCTGTTCTTTAAAGTCATGAATGTTTTCATGATTTATAAGTTTTTCCTCAAAATGAAATTCAGATTTTAGGATCTATGTATTTATTTTCTTCTAACTCTAGGAACGGTCTTTTTAGCTTCTACAGACGGGATTACATTAATGTATATTATTCTTTTGTTAGCTACTTTGTGTGATGTGTCTTATGATCCATCCTTTCTTGTGCTAGCAATGATAGATCATGGTTATGTACTGTTAATTCACTAAACCATAAACTGTGTACTAGCAAGACCAGGATCATCATATTCTGTATTGGGTTTTTGATAATCATTAAACCAAATACCTTATTTGATCAGTTTTTGTTGGCACTAATTCCTTCCTTGAATGGTCTTATACAATATTTGATGTTTTCATATGAGACTAACCATCTTTTCTTTTATGATATGATGAATCTAAAAGCCTGAAATTTTTAAGTGACTAACTATTTTAAAACATGTAGCCATGTGTACTATATGAGTGGAGATGCATGGAAGGAGGGAGGCATTGATGCTACAGGTATCATCCCTATTTGAGAGCTTGCTTGTTTTAAATTAAGGGTCAATGGCATGAAAACATAAGGATTTCACTGTTTTTGGGCTATAGTTTTAGGTAACCTTGTCGTAACTAGGGTGGCAATATCCACCAATTTGATTACGAATGTGTCAATTTGGGTTTCGTTTTATTCCTGATGGGTCAAATGGTTCCCCTAGTCAAAACCGTTGAAGATCTCCATAAATGAATTTTTAATGCTTACAACCTCCTAAATCATTTAGTTTTAATAAACTAGATTGTTATAACCCTAACAAAGTTTATCTAAACATTAAGCACATTGAGTTTATATAGTAAATGGTAAAAAGGACGTTTCCTGGTCAACCCTATACGACCGTTTTGACTCGTATTAAAAACTCGTATTAAAAACAACACGTTGATCACAATGAGTATAGACATAAAAAACACATTGCAATTCTGAGAAATGAGGATCAAATAGCACCCTGCAATTTATTTGCTTCTTTTGTCCTAATTATAATGTTGATAATTTGATATAGACTTGTAGTTTCTTATCCAATAAATGCTCGCTTTTTATGCCACTAATTTATCTTTGATGCTTTCTATGTAGGATCTCTTATGGTGATAACATTAAAAGTGATTTCATGTGCTATTAATTATAACGATGGATTATTAAAAGACGAAGATCTTCGTGAGTCCCAAAAGAAAAACCGTTTACTTAAGTTGCCATCTTTAATCGAGTATGTGGGATACTGTTTATGTTGTGGAAGTCATTTTGCTGGTCCAGTATTTGAAATCAAAGATTACTTGGATTGGACCGAAAGAACGGGGGTAATAAAAAGCTGTTATCTACTCTCTTTTTTGGCAATTATATCATTGTATAATCTAACAATTTCTTTTTTGACTATTTATTTCCCAGATTTGGACAAAATCTGAGAAAGGTACACCATCACCATTCTTGCCAACCCTTAAAGCTCTACTTCAAGCGGGCTTTTGTATGGGTTTGTACTTATATCTTGTGCCCAGTCATCCACTCTCAAGATTCAGTGAGCCAATATACCAAGAATGGGGCTTTGTGAAACGTTTGAGCTACCAATACATGGCGGGCTTTACAGCCCGTTGGAAGTATTATTTCATTTGGTCCATTTCAGAAGCTTCTATTGTTATTTCGGGCCTTGGGTTCAGTGGTTGGACTGATTCTTCTCCACCCAAAGCCCGTTGGGACCGTGCAAAAAATGTTGATGTCTTGGGTGTTGAGTTTGCAAAGAGTTCAGTTGAGTTGCCACTTGTGTGGAATATCCAAGTCAGCACCTGGCTTCGCCATTGTGAGTCACTACCTAAAATGTGTTTATTTTCTTTTACAATATTTGATAATATTTTATGATATTTTTTTGTGTTATCAGATGTTTACGATAGACTTGTCCAGAAAGGTAAAAAACCCGGGTTTTTGCAGTTGCTAGCAACACAAACTGTTAGTGCTGTCTGGCATGTAAGTTTAAAATAAAGTTTATTTTTATTTTTTAATTTATTATGTTTTTCATAAATCTAATCTTTTTTAGGAATTTGACTGAGGTTAATATTTGTGATTATGACAGGGATTATATCCTGGGTACCTAATTTTCTTTGTTCAGTCTGCTTTGATGATAGCCGGGTCAAGAGGTAACAAACCGGTCAACCCTCTCCACATAAATGACTTTTACAGTTAATTTAAGTGAATACAGTTATTCCTTTGCTTACCGTTATTTATGTATGTCTATGAGCAGCCATTTACAGATGGCAGCAGGCGGTTCCACCACATAGCACAGTTGTGAAGAAGATGTTTATGCTCATCAGCTTCGCTTACACGCTTCTTGTTCTAAACTACTCATGCGTTGGTTTTATGGTTAGTTTGAATTCCAATAAATTAATTATTATTAGAATGCTAAAAACCAGATTATTTTAATTCTGGTCGGGTTTTTCTGCCACAGGTATTAAGCCTGCACGAAACTCTTGCTGCATACGGGAGTGTATACTACATCGGAACCGTCATTCCAGTTTCTTTGATCCTCCTTGGTAACATAATCACGCCCAAACCAGCCCGATCCAAAGCCCGAAAAGAACAGTGAGGTTTTAAAAACAATCTCAAATCATTTCATGTTTGTGATTTATCAGTTTTTCTTATTTTTAGTTACCATTTCATGTTTTCCCAATTTTGTACTGTACCATGATTATTAAAGATCACCATTATGAAACCTGCCATGTCTTCTTTTATTTTCAACCTGTTAAGTTCTTTCTGGGGGAGCATTATTGTTGTGGGTTTTTTTAAAAAGGGGGGGGGGGGGTGCACCCGACCGGGTTATATCTGGCCCGTGGTCTGGCTGGAGGCACACACCCAAAATAAAGGTGACTGGTTTGAAAGCTTGTAGGGTCTTTATTCCTTGCTTGTTGAGTCTTTTGGTTGCACTTTATTAGTATTGAAGAAGGCAGCTGGAATAGAGGTAACCTGTAGTCAAATTATTGGGAAAATGCCATTTTTTTGGTCTCAATCTCATTATGGGCCACAACCACCTCACCATACCTGCGATGGCCCATCAGAAACTAAGGTTTTGGTGGGGATGGATGAGGGTCTGTGGTTCTGTTAATTTTTATTTTTTAATCTCAAATGGGTTGGAAGGTCAAATGAGGAGATGAAAGTCTTCTAAAGTTAACTCTAAAAACATGCCACATCTTAAAAACTAATATTGAATGTATGGTTATAAGGCTAGTTGTAATACCTTCATCCTACTATTTCAACCTTACTTTTTTTTCTACCATCTTATTATCACCTTTTACTTTCATATTTTATCGCTCTAATACTCATCTCACATCACATTTCACTCTTTTTATTAATATTTAAATCCATAAAGTAAGAGAAACAGAGTATGGAAGAGATAGACCGAGAGATAGAGAGGGAAAGGGAACCATTGAGCGATGGTGGAGGGCCCTATGGTGTCTAAAAGCTCCAGCGAAGAAGTGGTCGGCGTGGTGTAGCCGCCCGCAATCCAAGTAAGCAAGGCCGCACCTTGTGGTGGTTGAATTACAAACAACCGAAGGAGTATCTGGTAGCTGCTAGCCTCTTGTAAAAATAATAAGGGTTTAAATCTTACAAGTAGAATGTTGGGTCGTATTTAAGAGTAAAAAATACAATTAAAAAACGGAATTAATTAATTAATTATATTTTTCTTTAATAGCAAATTTGGATTACTGACAGTCTACTAGCCACCCGATCATTTTCATTCCTCGAGTATAGGATCCGAC
>JBCNJP010008386.1:0-40947 GCA_039602395.1 Deinandra increscens subsp. villosa
ACAAATGATGGCACAATAAAGTGGGTTTAGGGACAATGAGGGTTAGTTGGCACCAATGAGTCCTAATAAGGTGTTTATATAACCAATAAGTTGTGTTTACGACCAATTATGGACCAATATGGTGTGTTTAGTTGGGACTAATGAGTCCCACTAAGGTGTGTATATAACCAATAAGTTATGTTTAGGACCAATGATGGCCCAATAAGGTGTGTTTAGTAGGGCAATGAGGGTCGGTTAGGACCAATAAGTCCTAGTAAGGTGTGTATATAACCAATAAGTTGTGTTTAGGACCAATGATGGCCCAATAATGTGTGTTTAGTTGGGAATAATGAGTCCCACTAAGGTGTGTATATAACCAATAAGTTGTGTTTAGGACCAATGATGGCCCAATAATGTGTGTTTAAGGGCAATGAGGGTCAGTTGGGACCAATGAGTCCCAATAAAGTGTGTATATAACCAATAAGTTGTGTTTACGACCAATTATGGCCCAATAAGGTGTGTTTAGTTGGGACCAATGAGTCCCACTAATGTGTGCATATAACCAATACGTTGTGTTTAGGACCAATGATGGCACAATAAAGTGGGTTTAGGGACAATGAGGGTTAGTTGGCACCAATGAGTCCTAATAAGGTGTTTATATAACCAATAAGTTGTGTTTACGACCAATTATGGACCAATATGGTGTGTTTAGTTGGGACTAATGAGTCCCACTAAGGTGTGTATATAACCAATAAGTTATGTTTAGGACCAATGATGGCCCAATAAGGTGTGTTTAGTAGGGCAATGAGGGTCGGTTAGGACCAATAAGTCCTAGTAAGGTGTGTATATAACCAATAAGTTGTGTTTAGGACCAATGATGGCCCAATAATGTGTGTTTAGTTGGGAATAATGAGTCCCACTAAGGTGTGTATATAACCAATAAGTTGTGTTTAGGACCAATGATGGCCCAATAATGTGTGTTTAAGGGCAATGAGGGTCAGTTGGGACCAATGAGTCCCAATAAAGTGTGTATATAACCAATAAGTTGTGTTTACGACCAATTATGGCCCAATAAGGTGTGTTTAGTTGGGACCAATGAGTCCCACTAATGTGTGCATATAACCAATATGTTGTGTTTATGACCAATGATGGCACAATAAAGTGGGTTTAGGGACAATGAGGGTTAGTTGGCACCAATGAGTCCTAATAAGGTGTTTATATAACCAATAAGTTGTGTTTACGACCAATTATGGACCAATATGGTGTGTTTAGTTGGGACTAATGAGTCCCACTAAGGTGTGTATATAACCAATAAGTTATGTTTAGGACCAATGATGGCCCAATAAGGTGTGTTTAGTAGGGCAATGAGGGTCGGTTAGGACCAATAAGTCCTAGTAAGGTGTGTATATAACCAATAAGTTGTGTTTAGGACCAATGATGGCCCAATAATGTGTGTTTAGTTGGGAATAATGAGTCCCACTAAGGTGTGTATATAACCAATAAGTTGTGTTTAGGACCAATGATGGCCCAATAATGTGTGTTTAAGGGCAATGAGGGTCAGTTGGGACCAATGAGTCCCAATAAAGTGTGTATATAACCAATAAGTTGTGTTTACGACCAATTATGGCCCAATAAGGTGTGTTTAGTTGGGACCAATGAGTCCCACTAATGTGTGCATATAACCAATACGTTGTGTTTAGGACCAATGATGGCACAATAAAGTGGGTTTAGGGACAATGAGGGTTAGTTGGCACCAATGAGTCCTAATAAGGTGTTTATATAACCAATAAGTTGTGTTTACGACCAATTATGGACCAATATGGTGTGTTTAGTTGGGACTAATGAGTCCCACTAAGGTGTGTATATAACCAATAAGTTATGTTTAGGACCAATGATGGCCCAATAAGGTGTGTTTAGTAGGGCAATGAGGGTCGGTTAGGACCAATAAGTCCTAGTAAGGTGTGTATATAACCAATAAGTTGTGTTTAGGACCAATGATGGCCCAATAATGTGTGTTTAGTTGGGAATAATGAGTCCCACTAAGGTGTGTATATAACCAATAAGTTGTGTTTAGGACCAATGATGGCCCAATAATGTGTGTTTAAGGGCAATGAGGGTCAGTTGGGACCAATGAGTCCCAATAAAGTGTGTATATAACCAATAAGTTGTGTTTACGACCAATTATGGCCCAATAAGGTGTGTTTAGTTGGGACCAATGAGTCCCACTAATGTGTGCATATAACCAATATGTTGTGTTTAGGACCAATGATGGCACAATAAAGTGGGTTTAGGGACAATGAGGGTTAGTTGGCACCAATGAGTCCTAATAAGGTGTTTATATAACCAATAAGTTGTGTTTACGACCAATTATGGACCAATATGGTGTGTTTAGTTGGGACTAATGAGTCCCACTAAGGTGTGTATATAACCAATAAGTTATGTTTAGGACCAATGATGGCCCAATAAGGTGTGTTTAGTAGGGCAATGAGGGTCGGTTAGGACCAATAAGTCCTAGTAAGGTGTGTATATAACCAATAAGTTGTGTTTAGGACCAATGATGGCCCAATAATGTGTGTTTAGTTGGGAATAATGAGTCCCACTAAGGTGTGTATATAACCAATAAGTTGTGTTTAGGACCAATGATGGCCCAATAATGTGTGTTTAAGGGCAATGAGGGTCAGTTGGGACCAATGAGTCCCATTAAAGTGTGTATATAACCAATAAGTTGTGTTTACGACCAATTATGGCCCAATAAGGTGTGTTTAGTTGGGACCAATGAGTCCCACTAATGTGTGCATATAACCAATACGTTGTGTTTAGGACCAATGATGGCACAATAAAGTGGGTTTAGGGACAATGAGGGTTAGTTGGCACCAATGAGTCCTAATAAGGTGTTTATATAACCAATAAGTTGTGTTTACGACCAATTATGGCCCAATATGGTGTGTTTAGTTGGGACTAATGAGTCCCACTAAGGTGTGTATATAACCAATAAGTTATGTTTAGGACCAATGATGGCCCAATAAGGTGTGTTTAGTAGGGCAATGAGGGTCGGTTAGGACCAATAAGTCCTAGTAAGGTGTGTATATAACCAATAAGTTGTGTTTAGGACCAATGATGGTCCTAGTAAGGTGTGTATATAACCAATAAGTTGTGTTTAGGACCAATGATGGCCCAATAATGTGTGTTTAGTTGGGAATAATGAGTCCCACTAAGGTGTGTATATAACCAATAAGTTGTGTTTAGGACCAATGATGGCCCAATAATGTGTGTTTAAGGGCAATGAGGGTCAGTTGGGACCAATGAGTCCCAATAAAGTGTGTATATAACCAATAAGTTGTGTTTACGACCAATTATGGCCCAATAAGGTGTGTTTAGTTGGGACCAATGAGTCCGACTAATGTGTGCATATAACCAATACGTTGTGTTTAGGACCAATGATGGAACAATAAAGTGGGTTTAGGGACAATGAGGGTTAGTTGGCACCAATGAGTCCTAATAAGGTGTTTATATAACCAATAAGTTGTGTTTACGACCAATTATGGCCCAATATGGTGTGTTTAGTTGGGACTAATGAGTCCCACTAAGGTGTGTATATAACCAATAAGTTATGTTTAGGACCAATGATGGCCCAATAAGGTGTGTTTAGTAGGGCAATGAGGGTCGGTTAGGACCAATAAGTCCTAGTAAGGTGTGTATATGACCAATAAGTTGTGTTTAGGACCAATGATGGCCCAATAATGTGTGTTTAGTTGGGAATAATGAGTCCCACTAAGGTGTGTATATAACCAATAAGTTGTGTTTAGGACCAATGATGGCACAATAATGTGTGTTTAAGTGCAATGAGGGTCAGTTGGGACCAATGAGTCCCAATAAAGTGTTTATATAACCAATAAGTTGTGTTTACGACCAATTATGGCCCAATAAGGTGTGTTTAGTTGGGACCAATGAGTCCCACTAATGTGTGCATATAACCAATATGTTGTGTTTATGACCAATGATGGCACAATAAAGTGTGTTTAGGGACAATGAGGGTTAGTTGGCACCAATGAGTCCTAATAAGGTGTTTATATAACCAATAAGTTGTGTTTACGACCAATTATGGCCCAATATGGTGTGTTTAGTTGGGACTAATGAGTCCCACTAAGGTGTGTATATAACCAATAAGTTATGTTTAGGACCAATGATGGCCCAATAAGGTGTGTTTAGTAGGGCAATGAGGGTCGGTTAGGACCAATAAGTCCTAGTAAGGTGTGTATATAACCAATAAGTTGTGTTTAGGACCAATGATGGCCCAATAATGTGTGTTTAGTTGGGAATAATGAGTCCCACTAAGGTGTGTATATAACCAATAAGTTGTGTTTAGGACCAATGATGGCCCAATAATGTGTGTTTAAGTGCAATGAGGGTCAGTTGGGACCAATGAGTCCCAATAAAGTGTGTATATAACCAATAAGTTGTGTTTACGACCAATTATGGCCCAATAAGGTGTGTTTAGTTGGGACCAATGAGTCCCACTAATGTGTGCATATAACCAATATGTTGTGTTTATGACCAATGATGGCACAATAAAGTGGGTTTAGGGACAATGAGGGTTAGTTGGCACCAATGAGTCCTAATAAGGTGTTTATATAACCAATAAGTTGTGTTTACGACCAATTATGGACCAATATGGTGTGTTTAGTTGGGACTAATGAGTCCCACTAAGGTGTGTATATAACCAATAAGTTATGTTTAGGACCAATGATGGCCCAATAAGGTGTGTTTAGTAGGGCAATGAGGGTCGGTTAGGACCAATAAGTCATTAGTAAGGTGTGTATATAACCAATAAGTTGTGTTTAGGACCAATGATCGCCCAATAATGTGTGTTTAGTTGGGAATAATGAGTCCCACTAAGGTGTGTATATAACCAATAAGTTGTGTTTAGGACCAATGATGGCCCAATAATGTGTGTTTAAGGGCAATGAGGGTCAGTTGGGACCAATGAGTCCCAATAAAGTGTGTATATAACCAATAAGTTGTGTTTACGACCAATTATGGCCCAATAAGGTGTGTTTAGTTGGGACCAATGAGTCCCACTAATGTGTGCATATAACCAATATGTTGTGTTTATGACCAATGATGGCACAATAAAGTGGGTTTAGGGACAATGAGGGTTAGTTGGCACCAATGAGTCCTAATAAGGTGTTTATATAACCAATAAGTTGTGTTTACGACCAATTATGGACCAATATGGTGTGTTTAGTTGGAACTAATGAGTCCCACTAAGGTGTGTATATAACCAATAAGTTATGTTTAGGACCAATGATGGCCCAATAAGGTGTGTTTAGTAGGGCAATGAGGGTCGGTTAGGACCAATAAGTCCTAGTAAGGTGTGTATATAACCAATAAGTTGTGTTTAGGACCAATGATGGCCCAATAGTGTGTGTTTAGTTGGGAATAATGAGTCCCACTAAGGTGTGAATATAACCAATAAGTTGTGTTTAGGACCAATGATTGCCCAATAATGTGTGTTTAAGGGCAATGAGGGTCAGTTGGGACCAATGAGTCCCATTAAAGTGTGTATATAACCAATAAGTTGTGTTTACGACCAATTATGGCCCAATAAGGTGTGTTTAGTTCGGACCAATGAGTTCCACTAATGTGTGCATATAACCAATACGTTGTGTTTAGGACCAATGATGGCACAATAAAGTGGGTTTAGGGACAATGAGGGTTAGTTGGCACCAATGAGTCCTAATAAGGTGTTTATATAACCAATAAGTTGTGTTTACGACCAATTATGGCCCAATATGGTGTGTTTAGTTGGGACTAATGAGTCCCACTAAGGTGTGTATATAACCAATAAGTTATGTTTAGGACCAATGATGGCCCAATAAGGTGTGTTTAGTAGGGCAATGAGGGTCGGTTAGGACCAATAAGTCCTAGTAAGGTGTGTATATAACCAATAAGTTGTGTTTAGGACCAATGATGGCACAATAATGTGTGTTTAAGTGCAATGAGGGTCAGTTGGGACCAATGAGTCCCAATAAAGTGTTTATATAACCAATAAGTTGTGTTTACGACCAATTATGGCCCAATAAGGTGTGTTTAGTTGGGACCAATAAGTCCCAGTAATGTGTGCATATAACCAATATGTTGTGTTTATGACCAATGATGGCACAATAAAGTGGGTTTAGGGACAATGAGGGTTAGTTGGCACCAATGAGTCCTAATAAGGTGTTTATATAACCAATAAGTTGTGTTTACGACCAATTATGGACCAATATGGTGTGTTTAGTTGGGACTAATGAGTCCCACTAAGGTGTGTATATAACCAATAAGTTATGTTTAGGACCAATGATGGCCCAATAAGGTGTGTTTAGTAGGGCAATGCGGGTCGGTTTGGACCAATAAGTCCTAGTAAGGTGTGTATATAACCAATAAGTTTTGTTTAGGACCAATGATGGCCCAATAATGTGTGTTTAGTTGGGAATAATGAGTCCCACTAAGGTGTGTATATAACCAATAAGTTGTGTTTAGGACCAATGATGGCCCAATAATGTGTGTTTAAGGGCAATGAGGGTCAGTTGGGACCAATGAGTCCCATTAAAGTGTGTATATAACCAATAAGTTGTGTTTACGACCAATTATGGCCCAATAAGGTGTGTTTAGTTGGGACCAATGAGTCCCACTAATGTGTGCATATAACCAATACGTTGTGTTTAGGACCAATGATGGCACAATAAAGTGGGTTTAGGGACAATGAGGGTTAGTTGGCACCAATGAGTCCTAATAAGGTGTTTATATAACCAATAAGTTGTGTTTACGACCAATTATGGCCCAATATGGTGTGTTTAGTTGGGACTAATGATTCCCACTAAAGTGTGTATATAACCAATAAATTATGTTTAGGACCAATGATGGCCCAATAAGGTGTGTTTAGTAGGGCAATGAGGGTCGGTTAGAACCAATAAGTCCTAGTAAGGTGTGTATATAACCAATAAGTTGTGTTTAGGACCAATGATGGCCCAATAATGTGTGTTTAGTTGGGACTAATGAGTCCCACTAAGGTGTGAATATAACCAATAAGTTGTGTTTAGGACCAATGATTGCCCAATAATGTGTGTTTAAGGGCAATGAGGGTCAGTTGGGACCAATGAGTCCCATTAAAGTGTGTATATAACCAATAAGTTGTGTTTACGACCAATTATGGCCCAATAAGGTGTGTTTAGTTCGGACCAATGAGTTCCACTAATGTGTGCATATAACCAATACGTTGTGTTTAGGACCAATGATGGCACAATAAAGTGGGTTTAGGGACAATGAGGGTTAGTTGGCACCAATGAGTCCTAATAAGGTGTTTATATAACCAATAAGTTGTGTTTACGACCAATTATGGCCCAATATGGTGTGTTTAGTTGGGACTAATGAGTCCCACTAAGGTGTGTATATAACCAATAAGTTATGTTTAGGACCAATGATGGCCCAATAAGGTGTGTTTAGTAGGGCAATGAGGGTCGGTTAGGACCAATAAGTCCTAGTAAGGTGTGTATATAACCAATAAGTTGTGTTTAGGACCAATGATGGCACAATAATGTGTGTTTAAGTGCAATGAGGGTCAGTTGGGACCAATGAGTCCCAATAAAGTGTTTATATAACCAATAAGTTGTGTTTACGACCAATTATGGCCCAATAAGGTGTGTTTAGTTGGGACCAATAAGTCCCAGTAATGTGTGCATATAACCAATATGTTGTGTTTATGACCAATGATGGCACAATAAAGTGGGTTTAGGGACAATGAGGGTTAGTTGGCACCAATGAGTCCTAATAAGGTGTTTATATAACCAATAAGTTGTGTTTACGACCAATTATGGACCAATATGGTGTGTTTAGTTGGGACTAATGAGTCCCACTAAGGTGTGTATATAACCAATAAGTTATGTTTAGGACCAATGATGGCCCAATAAGGTGTGTTTAGTAGGGCAATGCGGGTCGGTTTGGACCAATAAGTCCTAGTAAGGTGTGTATATAACCAATAAGTTTTGTTTAGGACCAATGATGGCCCAATAATGTGTGTTTAGTTGGGAATAATGAGTCCCACTAAGGTGTGTATATAACCAATAAGTTGTGTTTAGGACCAATGATGGCCCAATAATGTGTGTTTAAGGGCAATGAGGGTCAGTTGGGACCAATGAGTCCCATTAAAGTGTGTATATAACCAATAAGTTGTGTTTACGACCAATTATGGCCCAATAAGGTGTGTTTAGTTGGGACCAATGAGTCCCACTAATGTGTGCATATAACCAATACGTTGTGTTTAGGACCAATGATGGCACAATAAAGTGGGTTTAGGGACAATGAGGGTTAGTTGGCACCAATGAGTCCTAATAAGGTGTTTATATAACCAATAAGTTGTGTTTACGACCAATTATGGCCCAATATGGTGTGTTTAGTTGGGACTAATGATTCCCACTAAGGTGTGTATATAACCAATAAATTATGTTTAGGACCAATGATGGCCCAATAAGGTGTGTTTAGTAGGGCAATGAGGGTCGGTTAGAACCAATAAGTCCTAGTAAGGTGTGTATATAACCAATAAGTTGTGTTTAGGACCAATGATGGCCCAATAATGTGTGTTTAGTTGGGACTAATGAGTCCCACTAAGGTGTGCATATAACCAATAAGTTGTGTTTAGGACCAATGATGGCCCAATAAGGTGTGTTTAGTAGGGCAATGAGGGTCGGTTGGGACCAATAACTCCTAGTAAGGTGTGTCTTATATAACCAATAAGTTGTGTTTAGGACCAATGATGGCCCAATAATGTGTGTTTAAGGGCAATGAGGGTCCGTTGGGACCAATGAGTCCCAATAAAGTGTGTATATAACCAATAAGTTGTGTTTACGACCAATTATGGCCCAAAAAGGTGTGTTTAGTTGGGACCAATGAGTCCCACTAATGTGTGTATATGACCAATACGTTGTGTTTAGGACCAATGATGGCACAATAAAGTGGGTTTAGGGACAATGAGGGTTAGTTGGGACCAATGAGTCCTAATAAGGTGTTTATATAACCAATAAGTTGTGTTTACGACCAATTATGGCCCAATATGGTGTGTTTAGTTGGGACTAATGAGTCACACTAAGGTATGTATATAACCAATAAGTTGTGTTTAGGACCAATGATGGCCCAATAAGGTGTGTTTAGTAGGGCAATGAGGGTCGGTTAGGACCAATAAGTCCTAGTAAGGTGTGTCTTATATAACCAATAAGTTGTGTTTAGGACCAATGATGGCCCAATAATGTGTGTTTAGTTGGGAATAATGAGTCCCACTAAGGTGTGTATATAACCAATAAGTTGTGTTTAGAATCAATGATGGCCCAATAATGTGTGTTTAAGGGCAATGAGGGTCAGTTGGGACCAATGAGTCCCAATAAAGTGTGTATATAACCAATAAGTTGTGTTTACGACCAATTATGGCCCAATAAGGTGTGTTTAGTTGGGACCAATGAGTCCCACTAATGTGTGCATATAACCAATATGTTGTGTTTATGACCAATGATGGCACAATAAAGTGGGTTTAGGGACAATGAGGGTTAGTTGGCACCAATGAGTCCTAATAAGGTGTTTATATAACCAATAAGTTGTGTTTACGACCAATTATGGACCAATATGGTGTGTTTAGTTGGGACTAATGAGTCCCACTAAGGTGTGTATATAACCAATAAGTTATGTTTAGGACCAATGATGGCCCAATAAGGTGTGTTTAGTAGGGCAATGAGGGTCGGTTAGGACCAATAAGTCCTAGTAAGGTGTGTATATAACCAATAAGTTGTGTTTAGGACCAATGATGGCCCAATAATGTGTGTTTAGTTGGGAATAATGAGTCCCACTAAGGTGTGTATATAACCAATAAGTTGTGTTTAGGACCAATGATGGCCCAATAATGTGTGTTTAAGGGCAATGAGGGTCAGTTGGGACCAATGAGTCCCAATAAAGTGTGTATATAACCAATAAGTTGTGTTTACGACCAATTATGGCCCAATAAGGTGTGTTTAGTTGGGACCAATGAGTCCCACTAATGTGTGCATATAACCAATACGTTGTGTTTAGGACCAATGATGGCACAATAAAGTGGGTTTAGGGATAATGAGGGTTAGTTGGCACCAATGAGTCCTAATAAGGTGTTTATATAACCAATAAGTTGTGTTTCCGACCAATTATGGCCCAATATGGTGTGTTTAGTTGGGACTAATGAGTCCCACTAAGGTGTGTATATAACCAATAAATTATGTTTAGGACCAATGATGGCCCAATAAGGTGTGTTTAGTAGGGCAATGAGGGTCGGTTAGGACCAATAAGTCCTAGTAAGGTGTGTATATAACCAATAAGTTGTGTTTAGGACCAATGATGGCCCAATAATGTGTGTTTAGTTGGGAATAATGAGTCCCACTAAGGTGTGTATATAACCAATAAGTTGTGTTTAGGACCAATGATGGCCCAATAATGTGTGTTTAAGGGCAATGAGGGTCAGTTGGGACCAATGAGTCCCAATAAAGTGTGTATATAACCAATAAGTTGTGTTTACGACCAATTATGGCCCAATAAGGTGTGTTTAGTTGGGACCAATGAGTCCCACTAATGTGTGCATATAACCAATACGTTGTGTTTAGGACCAATGATGGCACAATAAAGTGGGTTTAGGGATAATGAGGGTTAGTTGGCACCAATGAGTCCTAATAAGGTGTTTATATAACCAATAAGTTGTGTTTCCGACCAATTATGGCCCAATATGGTGTGTTTAGTTGGGACTAATGAGTCCCACTAAGGTGTGTATATAACCAATAAATTATGTTTAGGACCAATGATGGCCCAATAAGGTGTGTTTAGTAGGGCAATGAGGGTCGGTTAGAACCAATAAGTCCTAGTAAGGTGTGTATATAACCAATAAGTTGTGTTTAGGACCAATGATGGCCCAATAATGTGTGTTTAGTTGGGACTAATGAGTCCCACTAAGGTGTGTATATAACCAATAAGTTGTGTTTAGGACCAATGATGGCCCAATAATGTGTGTTTAAGGGCAATGAGGGTCAGTTGGGACCAATGAGTCCCAATAAAGTGTGTATATAACCAATAAGTTTTGTTTACGACCAATTATGGCCCAATAAGGTGTGTTTAGTTGGGACCAATGAGTCCCACTAATGTGTGCATATAACCAATATGTTGTGTTTATGACCAATGATGGCACAATAAAGTGGGTTTTAGGGACAATAAGGGTTAGTTGGCACCAATGAGTCCTAATAAGGTGTTTATATAACCAATAAGTTGTGTTTACGACCAATTATGGACCAATATGGTGTGTTTAGTTGGGACTAATGAGTCCCACTAAGTTGTGTATATAACCAATAAGTTATGTTTAGGACCAATGATGGCCCAATAAGGTGTGTTTAGTAGGGCAATGAGGGTCGTTTAGGACCAATAAGTCCCAGTAAGGTGTGTATATAACCAATAAGTTGTGTTTAGGACCAATGATGGCCCAATAATGTGTGTTTAGTTGGGAATAATGAGTCCCACTAAGGTGTGTATATAACCAATAAGTTGTGTTTAGGACCAATGATGGCCCAATAATGTGTGTTTAAGGGCAATGAGGGTCAGTTGGGACCAATGAGTCCCAATAAAGTGTGTATATAACCAATAAGTTGTGTTTACGACCAATTATGGCCCAATAAGGTGTGTTTAGTTGGGACCAATGAGTCCCACTAATGTGTGCATATAACCAATACGTTGTGTTTAGGACCAATGATGGCACAATAAAGTGGGTTTAGGGACAATGAGGGTTAGTTGGCACCAATGAGTCCTAATAAGGTGTTTATATAACCAATAAGTTGTGTTTACGACCAATTATGGCCCAATATGGTGTGTTTAGTTGGGACTAATGAGTCCCACTAAGTTGTGTATATAACCAATAAATTATGTTTAGGACCAATGATGGCCCAATAAGGTGTGTTTAGTAGGGCAATGAGGGTTGGTTAGAACCAATAAGTCCTAGTAAGGTGTGTATATAACCAATAAGTTGTGTTTAGGACCAATGATGGCCCAATAATGTGTGTTTAGTTGGGACTAATGAGTCCCACTAAGGTGTGTATATAACCAATAAGTTGTGTTTAGGACCAATGATGGCCCAATAATGTGTGTTTAGTTGGGAATAATGAGTCCCAGTAAGGTGTGTATATAACCAATAAGTTGTGTTTAGGACCAATGATGGCCCAATAATGTGTGTTTAAGGGCAATGAGGGTCAGTTGGGACCAATGAGTCCCAATAAAGTGTGTATATAACCAATAAGTTGTGTTTACGACCAATTATGGCCCAATAAGGTGTGTTTAGTTGGGACCAATGAGTCCCACTAATGTGTGCATATAACCAATATGTTGTGTTTATGACCAATGATGGCACAATAAAGTGGGTTTAGGGACAATGAGGGTTAGTTGGCACCAATGAGTCCTAATAAGGTGTTTATATAACAAATAAGTTGTGTTTACGACCAATTATGGACCAATATGGTGTGTTTAGTTGGGACTAATGAGTCCCACTAAGGTGTGTATATAACCAATAAGTTATGTTTAGGACCAATGATGGCCCAATAAGGTGTGTTTAGTAGGGCAATGAGGGTCGGTTAGGACCAATAAGTCCCAGTAAGGTGTGTATATAACCAATAAGTTGTGTTTAGGACCAATGATGGCCCAATAATGTGTGTTTAGTTTGGAATAATGAGTCCCACTAAGGTGTGTATATAACCAATAAGTTGTGTTTAGGACCAATGATGGCCCAATAATGTGTGTTTAAGGGCAATGAGGGTTAGTTGGGACCAATGAGTCCCAATAAAGTGTGTATATAACCAATAAGTTGTGTTTACAACCAATTATGGCCCAATAAGGTGTGTTTAGTTGGGACCAATGAGTCCCACTAATGTGTGCATATAACCAATATGTTGTGTTTATGACAAATGATGGCACAATAACGTGGGTTTAGGGACAATGAGGGTTAGTTGGCACCAATGAGTCCTAATAAGGTGTTTATATAACCAATAAGTTGTGTTTACGAACAATTATGGACCAATATGGTGTGTTTAGTTGGGACTAATGAGTCCCACTAAGGTGTGTATATAACCAATAAGTTATGTTTAGGACCAATGATGGCCCAATAAGGTGTGTTTAGTAGGGCAATGAGGGTCGGTTAGGACCAATAAGTCCTAGTAAGGTGTGTATATAACCAATAAGTTGTGTTTAGGACCAATGATGGCCCAATAATGTGTGTTTAGTTGGGAATAATGAGTCCCACTAAGGTGTGTATATAACCAATAAGTTGTGTTTAGGACCAATGATGGCCCAATAATGTGTGTTTAAGGGCAATGAGGGTCAGTTGGGACCAATGAGTCCCATTAAAGTGTGTATATAACCAATAAGTTGTGTTTACGACGAATTATGGCCCAATAAGGTGTGTTTAGTTGGGACCAATGAGTCCCACTTATGTGTGCATATAACCAATACGTTGTGTTTAGGACCAATGATGGCACAATAAAGTGGGTTTAGGGACAATGAGGGTTAGTTGGCACCAATGAGTCCTAATAAGGTGTTTATATAACCAATAAGTTGTGTTTACGACCAATTATGGCCCAATATGGTGTGTTTAGTTGGGACTAATGAGTCCCACTAAGGTGTGTATATAACCAATAAGTTGTGTTTAGGACCAATGATGGCCCAATAAGGTGTGTTTAGTAGGGCAATGAGGGTCGGTTGGGACCAATAACTCCTAGTAAGGTGTGTCTTATATAACCAATAAGTTGTGTTTAGGACCAATGATGGCCCAATAATGTGTGTTTAAGGGCAATGAGGGTCCGTTGGGACCAATGAGTCCCAATAAAGTGTGTATATAACCAATAAAATGTGTTTACGACCAATTATGGCCCAAAAAGGTGTGTTTAGTTGGGACGAATGAGTCCCACTAATGTGTGTATATGACCAATACGTTGTGTTTAGGACCAATGATGGCACCATAAAGTGGGTTTAGGGACAATGAGGGTTAGTTGGCACCAATGAGTCCTAATAAGGTGTTTATATAACCAATAAGGTTGTGTTTACGACCAATTATGGCCCAATATGGTGTGTTTAGTTGGGACTAATGAGTCCCACTAAGGTATGTATATAACCAATAAGTTATGTTTAGGACCAATGATGGCCCCATAAGGTGTGTTTAGTAGGGCAATGAGGGTCGGTTAGGACCAATAAGTCCTAGTAAGGTGTGTATATAACCAATAAGTTGTGTTTAGGACCAATGATGGCCCAATAATGTGTGTTTAGTTGGTAATAATGAGTCCCACTAAGGTGTGTATATAACCAATAAGTTGTGTTTAGGACCAATGATGGCCCAATAATGTGTGTTTAGTTTGGAATAATGAGTCCCACTAAGGTGTGTATATAACCAATAAGTTGTGTTTAGGACCAATGATGGCCCAATAATGTGTGTTTAAGGGCAATGAGGGTTAGTTGGGACCAATGAGTCCCAATAAAGTGTGTATATAACCAATAAGTTGTGTTTACAACCAATTATGGCCCAATAAGGTGTGTTTAGTTGGGACCAATGAGTCCCACTAATGTGTGCATATAACCAATATGTTGTGTTTATGACAAATGATGGCACAATAACGTGGGTTTAGGGACAATGAGGGTTAGTTGGCACCAATGAGTCCTAATAAGGTGTTTATATAACCAATAAGTTGTGTTTACGAACAATTATGGACCAATATGGTGTGTTTAGTTGGGACTAATGAGTCCCACTAAGGTGTGTATATAACCAATAAGTTATGTTTAGGACCAATGATGGCCCAATAAGGTGTGTTTAGTAGGGCAATGAGGGTCGGTTAGGACCAATAAGTCCTAGTAAGGTGTGTATATAACCAATAAGTTGTGTTTAGGACCAATGATGGCCCAATAATGTGTGTTTAGTTGGGAATAATGAGTCCCACTAAGGTGTGTATATAACCAATAAGTTGTGTTTAGGACCAATGATGGCCCAATAATGTGTGTTTAAGGGCAATGAGGGTCAGTTGGGACCAATGAGTCCCATTAAAGTGTGTATATAACCAATAAGTTGTGTTTACGACGAATTATGGCCCAATAAGGTGTGTTTAGTTGGGACCAATGAGTCCCACTTATGTGTGCATATAACCAATACGTTGTGTTTAGGACCAATGATGGCACAATAAAGTGGGTTTAGGGACAATGAGGGTTAGTTGGCACCAATGAGTCCTAATAAGGTGTTTATATAACCAATAAGTTGTGTTTACGACCAATTATGGCCCAATATGGTGTGTTTAGTTGGGACTAATGAGTCCCACTAAGGTGTGTATATAACCAATAAGTTGTGTTTAGGACCAATGATGGCCCAATAAGGTGTGTTTAGTAGGGCAATGAGGGTCGGTTGGGACCAATAACTCCTAGTAAGGTGTGTCTTATATAACCAATAAGTTGTGTTTAGGACCAATGATGGCCCAATAATGTGTGTTTAAGGGCAATGAGGGTCCGTTGGGACCAATGAGTCCCAATAAAGTGTGTATATAACCAATAAAATGTGTTTACGACCAATTATGGCCCAAAAAGGTGTGTTTAGTTGGGACGAATGAGTCCCACTAATGTGTGTATATGACCAATACGTTGTGTTTAGGACCAATGATGGCACCATAAAGTGGGTTTAGGGACAATGAGGGTTAGTTGGCACCAATGAGTCCTAATAAGGTGTTTATATAACCAATAAGGTTGTGTTTACGACCAATTATGGCCCAATATGGTGTGTTTAGTTGGGACTAATGAGTCCCACTAAGGTATGTATATAACCAATAAGTTATGTTTAGGACCAATGATGGCCCCATAAGGTGTGTTTAGTAGGGCAATGAGGGTCGGTTAGGACCAATAAGTCCTAGTAAGGTGTGTATATAACCAATAAGTTGTGTTTAGGACCAATGATGGCCCAATAATGTGTGTTTAGTTGGTAATAATGAGTCCCACTAAGGTGTGTATATAACCAATAAGTTGTGTTTAGGACCAATGATGGCCCAATAATGTGTGTTTAAGGGCAATAAGGGTCAGTTGGGACCAATGAGTCCCAATAAAGTGTGTATATAACCAATAAGTTGTGTTTACGACCAATTATAGCCCAATAAGGTGTGTTTAGTTGGGACCAATGACTCCCACTAATGTGTGCATATAACGAATATGTTGTGTTTATGACCAATGATGGCACAATAAAGTGGGTTTAGGGACAATGAGGGTTAGTTGGCACCAATGAGTCCTAATAAGGTGTTTATATAACCAATAAGTTGTGTTTACGACCAATTATAGACCAATATGGTGTGTTTAGTTGGGACTAATGAGTCCCACTAAGGTGTGTATATAACCAATAAGTTATGTTTAGGACCAATGATGGCCCAATAAGGTGTGTTTAGTAGGGCAATGAGGGTCGGTTAGGACCAATAAGTCCTAGTAAGGTGTGTATATAACCAATAAGTTGTGTTTAGGACCAATGATGGCCCAATAATGTGTGTTTAGTTGGGAATAATGAGTCCCACTAAGGTGTGTATATAACCAATAAGTTGTGTTTAGGACCAATGATGGCACAATAATGTGTGTTTAAGTGCAATGAGGGTCAGTTGGGACCAATGAGTCCCAATAAAGTGTTTATATAACCAATAAGTTGTGTTTACGACCAATTATGGCCCAATAAGGTGTGTTTAGTTGGGACCAATGAGTCCCACTAATGTGTGCATATAACCAATATGTTGTGTTTATGACCAATGATGGCACAATAAAGTGGGTTTAGGGACAATGAGGGTTAGTTGGCACCAATGAGTCCTAATAAGGTGTTTATATAACCAATAAGTTGTGTTTACGACCAATTATGGACCAATATGGTGTGTTTAGTTGGGACTAATGAGTCCCACTAAGGTGTGTATATAACCAATAAGTTATGTTTAGGACCAATGATGGCCCAATAAGGTGTGTTTAGTAGGGCAATGAGGGTCGGTTAGGACCAATAAGTCATAGTAAGGTGTGTATATAACCAATAAGTTGTGTTTAGGACCAATGATGGCCCAATAATGTGTGTTTAGTTGGGAATAATGAGTTCCACTAAGGTGTGTATATAACCAATAAGTTGTGTTTAGGACCAATGATGGCCCAATAATGTGTGTTTAAGGGCAATGAGGGTCAGTTGGGACCAATGAGTCCCAATAAAGTGTGTATATAACCAATAAGTTGTGTTTACGACCAATTATGGCCCAATAAGGTGTGTTTAGTTGGGACCAATGAGTCCCACTAATGTGTGCATATAACCAATATGTTGTGTTTATGACAAATGATGGCACAATAAAGTGGGTTTAGGGACAATGAGGGTTAGTTGGCACCAATGAGTCCTAATAACGTGTTTATATAACGAATAAGTTGTGTTTACGACCAATTATGGACCAATATGGTGTGTTTAGTTGGGACTAATGAGTCCCACTAAGGTGTGTATATAACCAATAAGTTATGTTTAGGACCAATGATGGCCTAATAAGGTGTGTTTAGTAGGGCAATGAGGGTCGGTTAGGACCAATAAGTCCTAGTAAGGTGTGTATATAACCAATAAGTTGTGTTTAGGACCAATGATGGCCCAATAATGTGTGTTTAGTTGGGAATAATGAGTCCCACTAAGGTGTGTATATAACCAATAAGTTGTGTTTAGGACCAATGATGGCCCAATAATGTGTGTTTAAGGGCAATGAGGGTCAGTTGGGACCAATGAGTCCCATTAAAGTGTGTATATAACCAATAAGTTGGGTTTACGACGAATTATGGCCCAATAAGGTGTGTTTAGTTGGGACCAATGAGTCCCACTAATGTGTGCATATAACCAATACGTTGTGTTTAGGACCAATGATGGCACAATAAAGTGGGTTTAGGGATAATGAGGGTTAGTTGGCACCAATGAGTCCTAATAAGGTGTTTATATAACCAATAAGTTGTGTTTACGACCAATTATGGCCCAATATGGTGTGTTTAGTTGGGACTAATGAGTCCCACTAAGGTGTGTATATAACTAATAAGTTGTGTTTAGGACCAATGATGGCCCAATAAGGTGTGTTTAGTAGGGCAATGAGGGTCGGTTAGGACCAATGATGGCCCAATAATGTGTGTTTAGTAGGGCAATGAGGGTCGGTTAGGACCAATAAGTCCTAGTAAGGTGTGTATATAACCAATAAGTTGTGTTTAGGACAAATGATGGCCCAATAATGTGTGTTTAGTTGGGAATAATGAGTCCCACTAAGGTGTGTATATAACCAATAAGTTGTGTTTAGGACCAATGATGGCCCAATAATGTGTGTTTAAGGGCAATGAGGGTCAGTTGGGACCAATGAGTCCCATTAAAGTGTGTATATAACCAATAAGTTGGGTTTACGACGAATTATGGCCCAATAAGGTGTGTTTAGTTGGGACCAATGAGTCCCACTAATGTGTGCATATAACGAATACGTTGTGTTTAGGACCAATGATGGCACAATAAAGTGGGTTTAGGGATAATGAGGGTTAGTTGGCACCAATGAGTCCTAATAAGGTGTTTATATAACCAATAAGTTGTGTTTACGACCAATTATGGCCCAATATGGTGTGTTTAGTTGGGACTAATGAGTCCCACTAAGGTGTGTATATAACCAATAAGTTGTGTTTAGGACCAATGATGGCCCAATAAGGTGTGTTTAGTAGGGCAATGAGGGTCGGTTAGGACCAATGATGGCCCAATAAGGTGTGTTTAGTAGGGCAATGAGGGTCGGTTAGGACCAATAAGTCCTAGTAAGGTGTGTATATAACCAATAAGTTGTGTTTAGGACAAATGATGGCCCAATAATGTGTGTTTAGTTGGGAATAATGAGTCCCACTAAGGTGTGTATATAACCAATAAGTTGTGTTTAGGACCAATGATGGCCCAATAAGGTGTGTTTAGTAGGGCAATGAGGGTCGGTTGGGACCAATAACTCCTAGTAAGGTGTGTCTTATATAACCAATAAGTTGTGTTTAGGACCAATGATGGCCCAATAATGTGTGTTTAAGGGCAATGAGGGTCCGTTGGGACCAATGAGTCCCAATAAAGTGTGTATATAACCAATAAAATGTGTTTACGACCAATTATGGCCCAAAAAGGTGTGTTTAGTTGGGACGAATGAGTCCCACTAATGTGTGTATATGACCAATACGTTGTGTTTAGGACCAATGATGGCACCATAAAGTGGGTTTAGGGACAATGAGGGTTAGTTGGCACCAATGAGTCCTAATAAGGTGTTTATATAACCAATAAGGTTGTGTTTACGACAAATTATGGCCCAATATGGTGTGTTTAGTTGGGACTAATGAGTCCCACTAAGGTGTGTATATAACCAATAAGTTATGTTTAGGACCAATGATGGCCCCATAAGGTGTGTTTAGTAGGGCAATGAGGGTCGGTTAGGACCAATAAGTCCTAGTAAGGTGTGTATATAACCAATAAGTTGTGTTTAGGACCAATGATGGCCCAATAATGTGTGTTTAGTTGGGAATAATGAGTCCCACTAAGGTGTGTATATAACCAATAAGTTGTGTTTAGGACCAATGATGGCCCAATAATGTGTGTTTAAGGGCAATGAGGGTCAGTTGGGACCAATGAGTCCCAATAAAGTGTGTATATAACCAATAAGTTGTGTTTACGACCAATTATGGCCCAATAAGGTGTGTTTAGTTGGGACCAATGAGTCCCACTAATGTGTGCATATAACCAATATGTTGTGTTTATGACCAATGATGGCACAATAAAGCGGGTTTAGGGACAATGAGGGTTAGTTGGCACCAATGAGTCCTAATAAGGTGTTTATATAACCAATAAGTTGTGTTTACGACCAATTATGGACCAATATGGTGTGTTTAGTTGGAACTAATGAGTCCCACTAAGGTGTGTATATAACCAATAAGTTATGTTTAGGACCAATGATGGCCCAATAAGGTGTGTTTAGTAGGGCAATGAGGGTCGGTTAGGACCAATAAGTCCTAGTAAGGTGTGTATATAACCAATAAGTTGTGTTTAGGACCAATGATGGCCCAATAATGTGTGTTTAGTTGGGAATAATGAGTCCCACTAAGGTGTGAATATAACCAATAAGTTGTGTTTAGGACCAATGATGGCCCAATAATGTGTGTTTAAGGGCAATGAGGGTCAGTTGGGACCAATGAGTCCCATTAAAGTGTGTATATAACCAATAAGTTGTGTTTACGACCAATTATGGCCCAATAAGGTGTGTTTAGTTGGGACCAATGAGTCCCACTAATGTGTGCATATAACCAATACGTTGTGTTTAGGACCAATGATGGCACAATAAAGTGGGTTTAGGGACAATGAGGGTTAGTTGGCACCAATGAGTCCTAATAAGGTGTTTATATAACCAATAGGTTGTGTTTACGACCAATTATGGCCCAATATGGTGTGTTTAGTTGGGACTAATGAGTCCCACTAAGGTGTGTATATAACCAATAAGTTATGTTTAGGACCAATGATGGCCCAATAAGGTGTGTTTAGTAGGGTAATGAGGGTCGGTTAGGACCAATAAGTCCTAGTAAGGTGTGTATATAACCAATAAGTTGTGTTTAGGACCAATGATGGCCCAATAATGTGTGTATAGTTGGGAATAATGAGTCCCACTAAGGTGTGTATATAACCAATAAGTTGTGTTTAGGACCAATGATGGCACAATAATGTGTGTTTAAGTGCAATGAGGGTCAGTTGGGACCAATGAGTCCCAATAAAGTGTTTATATAACCAATAAGTTGTGTTTACGACCAATTATGGCCCAATAAGGTGTGTTTAGTTGGGACCAATGAGTCCCACTAATGTGTGCATATAACCAATATGTTGTGTTTATGACCAATGATGGCACAATAAAGTGGGTTTAGGGACAATGAGGGTTAGTTGGCGCCAATGAGTCCTAATAAGGTGTTTATATAACCAATAAGTTGTGTTTACGACCAATTATGGACCAATATGGTGTGTTTAGTTGGGACTAATGAGTCCCACTAAGGTGTGTATATAACCAATAAGTTATGTTTAGGACCAATGATGGCCCAATAAGGTGTGTTTAGTAGGGCAATGAGGGTCGGTTAGGACCAATAAGTCATAGTAAGGTGTGTATATAACCAATAAGTTGTGTTTAGGACCAATGATGGCCCAATAATGTGTGTTTAGTTGGGAATAATGAGTCCCACTAAGGTGTGTATATAACCAATAAGTTGTGTTTAGGACCAATGATGGCCCAATAATGTGTGTTTAAGGGCAATGAGGGTCAGTTGGGACCAATGAGTCCCATTAAAGTGTGTATATAACCAATAAGTTGTGTTTACGACCAATTATGGCCCAATAAGGTGTGTTTAGTTGGGACCAATGAGTCCCACTAATGTGTGCATATAACCAATACGTTGTGTTTAGGACCAATGATGGCACAATAAAGTGGGTTTAGGGACAATGAGGGTTAGTTGGCACCAATGAGTCCTAATAAGGTGTTTATATAACCAATAAGTTGTGTTTACGACCAATTATGGCCCAATATGGTGTGTTTAGTTGGGACTAATGAGTCCCACTAAGGTGTGTATATAACCAATAAGTTGTGTTTAGGACCAATGATGGCCCAATAAGGTGTGTTTAGTAGGGCAATGAGGGTCGGTTGGGACCAATAACTCCTAGTAAGGTGTGTCTTATATAACCAATAAGTTGTGTTTAGGACCAATGATGGCCCAATAATGTGTGTTTAGTTGGGACCAATGAGTCCCATTAAAGTGTGTATATAACCAATAAGTTGTATTTACGACCAATTATGGCCCAATAAGGTGTGTTTAGTTGGGACCAATGAGTCCCAATAATGTGTGCATATAACCAATACGTTGTGTTTAGGACCAATGATGGCCCAATAAGGTGTGTTTAGTTGGGACCAATGAGTCCCACTAATGTGTGCATATAACCAATACGTTGTGTTTAGGACCAATGATGGCACAATAAAGTGGGTTTAGGGACAATGAGGGTTAGTTGGCACCAATGAGTCCTAATAAGGTGTTTATATAACCAATAAGTTGTGTTTACGACCAATTATGGCCCAATATGGTGTGTTTAGTTGGGACTAATGAGTCCCACTAAGGTGTGTATATAACCAATAAATTATGTTTAGGACCAATGATGGCCCAATAAGGTGTGTTTAGTAGGGCAATGAGGGTCGGTTAGAACCAATAAGTCCTAGTAAGGTGTGTATATAACCAATAAGTTGTGTTTAGGACCAATGATGGCCCAATAATGTGTGTTTAGTTGGGACTAATGAGTCCCACTAAGGTGTGTATATAACCAATAAGTTGTGTTTAGGACCAATGATGGCCCAATAAGGTGTGTTTAGTAGGGCAATGAGGGTCGGTTGGGACCAATAACTCCTAGTAAGGTGTGTCTTATATAACCAATAAGTTGTGTTTAGGACCAATGATGGCCCAATAATGTGTGTTTAAGGGCAATGAGGGTCAGTTGGGACCAATGAGTCCCATTAAAGTGTGTATATAACCAATAAGTTGTGTTTACGACGAATTATGGCCCAATAAGGTGTGTTTAGTTGGGACCAATGAGTCCCACTAATGTGTGCATATAACCAATACGTTGTGTTTAGGACCAATGATGGCACAATAAAGTGGGTTTAGGGACAATGAGGGTTAGTTGGCACCAATGAGTCCTAATAAGGTGTTTATATAACCAATAAGTTGTGTTTACGACCAATTATGGCCCAATATGGTGTGTTTAGTTGGGACTAATGAGTCCCACTAAGGTGTGTATATAACCAATAAGTTATGTTTAGGACCAATGATGGCCCAATAAGGTGTGTTTAGTAGGGCAATGAGGGTCGGTTAGGACCAATAAGTCATAGTAAGGTGTGTATATAACCAATAAGTTGTGTTTAGGACCAATGATGGCCCAATAATGTGTGTTTAGTTGGGAATAATGAGTCCCACTAAGGTGTGTATATAACCAATAAGTTGTGTTTAGGACCAATGATGGCCCAATAATGTGTGTTTAAGGGCAATGAGGGTCAGTTGGGACCAATGAGTCCCATTAAAGTGTGTATATAACCAATAAGTTGTGTTTACGACCAATTATGGCCCAATAAGGTGTGTTTAGTTGGGACCAATGAGTCCCACTAATGTGTGCATATAACCAATACGTTGTGTTTAGGACCAATGATGGCACAATAAAGTGGGTTTAGGGACAATGAGGGTTAGTTGGCACCAATGAGTCCTAATAAGGTGTTTATATAACCAATAAGTTGTGTTTACGACCAATTATGGCCCAATATGGTGTGTTTAGTTGGGACTAATGAGTCCCACTAAGGTGTGTATATAACCAATAAGTTGTGTTTAGGACCAATGATGGCCCAATAAGGTGTGTTTAGTAGGGCAATGAGGGTCGGTTGGGACCAATAACTCCTAGTAAGGTGTGTCTTATATAACCAATAAGTTGTGTTTAGGACCAATGATGGCCCAATAATGTGTGTTTAAGGGCAATGAGGGTCAGTTGGGACCAATGAGTCCCATTAAAGTGTGTATATAACCAATAAGTTGTGTTTACGACCAATTATGGCCCAATAAGGTGTGTTTAGTTGGGACCAATGAGTCCCAATAATGTGTGCATATAACCAATACGTTGTGTTTAGGACCAATGATGGCCCAATAAGGTGTGTTTAGTTGGGACCAATGAGTCCCACTAATGTGTGCATATAACCAATACGTTGTGTTTAGGACCAATGATGGCACAATAAAGTGGGTTTAGGGACAATGAGGGTTAGTTGGCACCAATGAGTCCTAATAAGGTGTTTATATAACCAATAAGTTGTGTTTACGACCAATTATGGCCCAATATGGTGTGTTTAGTTGGGACTAATGAGTCCCACTAAGGTGTGTATATAACCAATAAATTATGTTTAGGACCAATGATGGCCCAATAAGGTGTGTTTAGTAGGGCAATGAGGGTCGGTTAGAACCAATAAGTCCTAGTAAGGTGTGTATATAACCAGTAAGTTGTGTTTAGGACCAATGATGGCCCAATAATGTGTGTTTAGTTGGGACTAATGAGTCCCACTAAGGTGTGTATATAACCAATAAGTTGTGTTTAGGACCAATGATGGCCCAATAAGGTGTGTTTAGTAGGGCAATGAGGGTCGGTTGGGACCAATAACTCCTAGTAAGGTGTGTCTTATATAACCAATAAGTTGTGTTTAGGACCAATGATGGCCCAATAATGTGTGTTTAAGGGCAATGAGGGTCAGTTGGGACCAATGAGTCCCATTAAAGTGTGTATATAACCAATAAGTTGTGTTTACGACGAATTATGGCCCAATAAGGTGTGTTTAGTTGGGACCAATGAGTCCCACTAATGTGTGCATATAACCAATACGTTGTGTTTAGGACCAATGATGGCACAATAAAGTGGGTTTAGGGACAATGAGGGTTAGTTGGCACCAATGAGTCCTAATAAGGTGTTTATATAACCAATAAGTTGTGTTTACGACCAATTATGGCCCAATATGGTGTGTTTAGTTGGGACTAATGAGTCCCACTAAGGTGTGTATATAACCAATAAGTTATGTTTAGGACCAATGATGGCCCAATAAGGTGTGTTTAGTAGGGCAATGAGGGTCGGTTAGGACCAATAAGTCATAGTAAGGTGTGTATATAACCAATAAGTTGTGTTTAGGACCAATGATGGCCCAATAATGTGTGTTTAGTTGGGAATAATGAGTCCCACTAAGGTGTGTATATAACCAATAAGTTGTGTTTAGGACCAATGATGGCCCAATAATGTGTGTTTAAGGGCAATGAGGGTCAGTTGGGACCAATGAGTCCCATTAAAGTGTGTATATAACCAATAAGTTGTGTTTACGACCAATTATGGCCCAATAAGGTGTGTTTAGTTGGGACCAATGAGTCCCACTAATGTGTGCATATAACCAATACGTTGTGTTTAGGACCAATGATGGCACAATAAAGTGGGTTTAGGGACAATGAGGGTTAGTTGGCACCAATGAGTCCTAATAAGGTGTTTATATAACCAATAAGTTGTGTTTACGACCAATTATGGCCCAATATGGTGTGTTTAGTTGGGACTAATGAGTCCCACTAAGGTGTGTATATAACCAATAAGTTGTGTTTAGGACCAATGATGGCCCAATAAGGTGTGTTTAGTAGGGCAATGAGGGTCGGTTGGGACCAATAACTCCTAGTAAGGTGTGTCTTATATAACCAATAAGTTGTGTTTAGGACCAATGATGGCCCAATAATGTGTGTTTAAGGGCAATGAGGGTCAGTTGGGACCAATGAGTCCCATTAAAGTGTGTATATAACCAATAAGTTGTGTTTACGACCAATTATGGCCCAATAAGGTGTGTTTAGTTGGGACCAATGAGTCCCAATAATGTGTGCATATAACCAATACGTTGTGTTTAGGACCAATGATGGCCCAATAAGGTGTGTTTAGTTGGGACCAATGAGTCCCACTAATGTGTGCATATAACCAATACGTTGTGTTTAGGACCAATGATGGCACAATAAAGTGGGTTTAGGGACAATGAGGGTTAGTTGGCACCAATGAGTCCTAATAAGGTGTTTATATAACCAATAAGTTGTGTTTACGACCAATTATGGCCCAATATGGTGTGTTTAGTTGGGACTAATGAGTCCCACTAAGGTGTGTATATAACCAATAAATTATGTTTAGGACCAATGATGGCCCAATAAGGTGTGTTTAGTAGGGCAATGAGGGTCGGTTAGAACCAATAAGTCCTAGTAAGGTGTGTATATAACCAATAAGTTGTGTTTAGGACCAATGATGGCCCAATAATGTGTGTTTAGTTGGGACTAATGAGTCCCACTAAGGTGTGTATATAACCAATAAGTTGTGTTTAGGACCAATGATGGCCCAATAAGGTGTGTTTAGTAGGGCAATGAGGGTCGGTTGGGACCAATAACTCCTAGTAAGGTGTGTCTTATATAACCAATAAGTTGTGTTTAGGACCAATGATGGCCCAATAATGTGTGTTTAAGGGCAATGAGGGTCAGTTGGGACCAATGAGTCCCATTAAAGTGTGTATATAACCAATAAGTTGTGTTTACGACGAATTATGGCCCAATAAGGTGTGTTTAGTTGGGACCAATGAGTCCCACTAATGTGTGCATATAACCAATACGTTGTGTTTAGGACCAATGATGGCACAATAAAGTGGGTTTAGGGACAATGAGGGTTAGTTGGCACCAATGAGTCCTAATAAGGTGTTTATATAACCAATAAGTTGTGTTTACGACCAATTATGGCCCAATATGGTGTGTTTAGTTGGGACTAATGAGTCCCACTAAGGTGTGTATATAACCAATAAGTTATGTTTAGGACCAATGATGGCCCAATAAGGTGTGTTTAGTAGGGCAATGAGGGTCGGTTAGGACCAATAAGTCATAGTAAGGTGTGTATATAACCAATAAGTTGTGTTTAGGACCAATGATGGCCCAATAATGTGTGTTTAGTTGGGAATAATGAGTCCCACTAAGGTGTGTATATAACCAATAAGTTGTGTTTAGGACCAATGATGGCCCAATAATGTGTGTTTAAGGGCAATGAGGGTCAGTTGGGACCAATGAGTCCCATTAAAGTGTGTATATAACCAATAAGTTGTGTTTACGACCAATTATGGCCCAATAAGGTGTGTTTAGTTGGGACCAATGAGTCCCACTAATGTGTGCATATAACCAATACGTTGTGTTTAGGACCAATGATGGCACAATAAAGTGGGTTTAGGGACAATGAGGGTTAGTTGGCACCAATGAGTCCTAATAAGGTGTTTATATAACCAATAAGTTGTGTTTACGACCAATTATGGCCCAATATGGTGTGTTTAGTTGGGACTAATGAGTCCCACTAAGGTGTGTATATAACCAATAAGTTGTGTTTAGGACCAATGATGGCCCAATAAGGTGTGTTTAGTAGGGCAATGAGGGTCGGTTGGGACCAATAACTCCTAGTAAGGTGTGTCTTATATAACCAATAAGTTGTGTTTAGGACCAATGATGGCCCAATAATGTGTGTTTAAGGGCAATGAGGGTCAGTTGGGACCAATGAGTCCCATTAAAGTGTGTATATAACCAATAAGTTGTGTTTACGACCAATTATGGCCCAATAAGGTGTGTTTAGTTGGGACCAATGAGTCCCAATAATGTGTGCATATAACCAATACGTTGTGTTTAAGACCAATGATGGCCCAATAAGGTGTGTTTAGTTGGGACCAATGAGTCCCACTAATGTGTGCATATAACCAATACGTTGTGTTTAGGACCAATGATGGCACAATAAAGTGGGTTTAGGGACAATGAGGGTTAGTTGGCACCAATGAGTCCTAATAAGGTGTTTATATAACCAATAAGTTGTGTTTACGACCAATTATGGCCCAATATGGTGTGTTTAGTTGGGACTAATGAGTCCCATTAAGGTGTGTATATAACCAATAAATTATGTTTAGGACCAATGATGGCCCAATAAGGTGTGTTTAGTAGGGCAATGAGGGTCGGTTAGAACCAATAAGTCCTAGTAAGGTGTGTATATAACCAATAAGTTGTGTTTAGGACCAATGATGGCCCAATAATGTGTGTTTAGTTGGGACTAATGAGTCCCACTAAGGTGTGTATATAACCAATAAGTTGTGTTTAGGACCAATGATGGCCCAATAAGGTGTGTTTAGTAGGGCAATGAGGGTCGGTTGGGACCAATAACTCCTAGTAAGGTGTGTCTTATATAACCAATAAGTTGTGTTTAGGACCAATGATGGCCCAATAATGTGTGTTTAAGGGCAATGAGGGTCAGTTGGGACCAATGAGTCCCATTAAAGTGTGTATATAACCAATAAGTTGTGTTTACGACGAATTATGGCCCAATAAGGTGTGTTTAGTTGGGACCAATGAGTCCCACTAATGTGTGCATATAACCAATACGTTGTGTTTAGGACCAATGATGGCACAATAAAGTGGGTTTAGGGACAATGAGGGTTAGTTGGCACCAATGAGTCCTAATAAGGTGTTTATATAACCAATAAGTTGTGTTTACGACTAATTATGGCCCAATATGGTGTGTTTAGTTGGGACTAATGAGTCCCACTAAGGTGTGTATATAACCAATAAGTTGTGTTTAGGACCAATGATGGCCCAATAAGGTGTGTTTAGTAGGGCAATGAGGGTCGGTTGGGACCAATAACTCCTAGTAAGGTGTGTCTTATATAACCAATAAGTTGTGTTTAGGACCAATGATGGCCCAATAATGTGTGTTTAAGGGCAATGAGGGTCCGTTGGGACCAATGAGTCCCAATAAAGTGTGTATATAACCAATAAAATGTGTTTACGACCAATTATGGCCCAAAAAGGTGTGTTTAGTTGGGACGAATGAGTCCCACTAATGTGTGTATATGACCAATACGTTGTGTTTAGGACCAATGATGGCACCATAAAGTGGGTTTAGGGACAATGAGGGTTAGTTGGCACCAATGAGTCCTAATAAGGTGTTTATATAACCAATAAGGTTGTGTTTACGACCAATTATGGCCCAATATGGTGTGTTTAGTTGGGACTAATGAGTCCCACTAAGGTGTGTATATAACCAATAAGTTATGTTTAGGACCAATGATGGCCCCATAAGGTGTGTTTAGTAGGGCAATGAGGGTCGGTTAGGACCAATAAGTCCTACTAAGGTGTGTATATAACCAATAAGTTGTGTTTAGGACCAATGATGGCCCAATAATGTGTGTTTAGTTGGGAATAATGAGTCCCACTAAGGTGTGTATATAACCAATAAGTTGTGTTTAGGACCAATGATGGCCCAATAATGTGTGTTTAAGGGCAATGAGGGTCAGTTGGGACCAATGAGTCCCAATAAAGTGTGTATATAACCAATAAGTTGTGTTTACGACCAATTATGGCCCAATAAGGTGTGTTTAGTTGGGACCAATGAGTCCCACTAATGTGTGCATATAACCAATATGTTGTGTTTATGACCAATGATGGCACAATAAAGCGGGTTTAGGGACAATGAGGGTTAGTTGGCACCAATGAGTCCTAATAAGGTGTTTATATAACCAATAAGTTGTGTTTACGACCAATTATGGACCAATATGGTGTGTTTAGTTGGGACTAATGAGTCCCACTAAGGTGTGTATATAACCAATAAGTTATGTTTAGGACCAATGATGGCCCAATAAGGTGTGTTTAGTAGGGCAATGAGGGTCGGTTAGGACCAATAAGTCCTAGTAAGGTGTGTATATAACCAATAAGTTGTGTTTAGGACCAATGATGGCCCAATAATGTGTGTTTAGTTGGGAATAATGAGTCCCACTAAGGTGTGAATATAACCAATAAGTTGTGTTTAGGACCAATGATGGCCCAATAATGTGTGTTTAAGGGCAATGAGGGTCAGTTGGGACCAATGAGTCCCATTAAAGTGTGTATATAACCAATAAGTTGTGTTTACGACCAATTATGGCCCAATAAGGTGTGTTTAGTTGGGACCAATGAGTCCCACTAATGTGTGCATATAACCAATACGTTGTGTTTAGGACCAATGATGGCACAATAAAGTGGGTTTAGGGACAATGAGGGTTAGTTGGCACCAATGAGTCCTAATAAGGTGTTTATATAACCAATAAGTTGTGTTTACGACCAATTATGGCCCAATATGGTGTGTTTAGTTGGGACTAATGAGTCCCACTAAGGTGTGTATATAACCAATAAGTTGTGTTTAGGACCAATGATGGCCCAATAAGGTGTGTTTAGTAGGGCAATGAGGGTCGGTTGGGACCAATAACTCCTAGTAAGGTGTGTCTTATATAACCAATAAGTTGTGTTTAGGACCAATGATGGCCCAATAATGTGTGTTTAAGGGCAATGAGGGTCAGTTGGGACCAATGAGTCCCATTAAAGTGTGTATATAACCAATAAGTTGTGTTTACGACCAATTATGGCCCAATAAGGTGTGTTTAGTTGGGACCAATGAGTCCCAATAATGTGTGCATATAACCAATACGTTGTGTTTAAGACCAATGATGGCCCAATAAGGTGTGTTTAGTTGGGACCAATGAGTCCCACTAATGTGTGCATATAACCAATACGTTGTGTTTAGGACCAATGATGGCACAATAAAGTGGGTTTAGGGACAATGAGGGTTAGTTGGCACCAATGAGTCCTAATAAGGTGTTTATATAACCAATAAGTTGTGTTTACGACCAATTATGGCCCAATATGGTGTGTTTAGTTGGGACTAATGAGTCCCACTAAGGTGTGTATATAACCAATAAATTATGTTTAGGACCAATGATGGCCCAATAAGGTGTGTTTAGTAGGGCAATGAGGGTCGGTTAGAACCAATAAGTCCTAGTAAGGTGTGTATATAACCAATAAGTTGTGTTTAGGACCAATGATGGCCCAATAATGTGTGTTTAGTTGGGACTAATGAGTCCCACTAAGGTCTGTATATAACCAATAAGTTGTGTTTAGGACTAATGATGGCCCAATAAGGTGTGTTTAGTAGGGCAATGAGGGTCGGTTGGGACCAATAACTCCTAGTAAGGTGTGTCTTATATAACCAATAAGTTGTGTTTAGGACCAATGATGGCCCAATAATGTGTGTTTAAGGGCAATGAGGGTCAGTTGGGACCAATGAGTCCCATTAAAGTGTGTATATAACCAATAAGTTGTGTTTACGACGAATTATGGCCCAATAAGGTGTGTTTAGTTGGGACCAATGAGTCCCACTAATGTGTGCATATAACCAATACGTTGTGTTTAGGACCAATGATGGCACAATAAAGTGGGTTTAGGGACAATGAGGGTTAGTTGGCACCAATGAGTCCTAATAAGGTGTTTATATAACCAATAAGTTGTGTTTACGACTAATTATGGCCCAATATGGTGTGTTTAGTTGGGACTAATGAGTCCCACTAAGGTGTGTATATAACCAATAAGTTGTGTTTAGGACCAATGATGGCCCAATAAGGTGTGTTTAGTAGGGCAATGAGGGTCGGTTGGGACCAATAACTCCTAGTAAGGTGTGTCTTATATAACCAATAAGTTGTGTTTAGGACCAATGATGGCCCAATAATGTGTGTTTAAGGGCAATGAGGGTCCGTTGGGACCAATGAGTCCCAATAAAGTGTGTATATAACCAATAAAATGTGTTTACGACCAATTATGGCCCAAAAAGGTGTGTTTAGTTGGGACGAATGAGTCCCACTAATGTGTGTATATGACCAATACGTTGTGTTTAGGACCAATGATGGCACCATAAAGTGGGTTTAGGGACAATGAGGGTTAGTTGGCACCAATGAGTCCTAATAAGGTGTTTATATAACCAATAAGGTTGTGTTTACGACCAATTATGGCCCAATATGGTGTGTTTAGTTGGGACTAATGAGTCCCACTAAGGTGTGTATATAACCAATAAGTTATGTTTAGGACCAATGATGGCCCCATAAGGTGTGTTTAGTAGGGCAATGAGGGTCGGTTAGGACCAATAAGTCCTAGTAAGGTGTGTATATAACCAATAAGTTGTGTTTAGGACCAATGATGGCCCAATAATGTGTGTTTAGTTGGGAATAATGAGTCCCACTAAGGTGTGTATATAACCAATAAGTTGTGTTTAGGACCAATGATGGCCCAATAATGTGTGTTTAAGGGCAATGAGGGTCAGTTGGGACCAATGAGTCCCAATAAAGTGTGTATATAACCAATAAGTTGTGTTTACGACCAATTATGGCCCAATAAGGTGTGTTTAGTTGGGACCAATGAGTCCCACTAATGTGTGCATATAACCAATATGTTGTGTTTATGACCAATGATGGCACAATAAAGCGGGTTTAGGGATAATGAGGGTTAGTTGGCACCAATGAGTCCTAATAAGGTGTTTATATAACCAATAAGTTGTGTTTACGACCAATTATGGACCAATATGGTGTGTTTAGTTGGGACTAATGAGTCCCACTAAGGTGTGTATATAACCAATAAGTTATGTTTAGGACCAATGATGGCCCAATAAGGTGTGTTTAGTAGGGCAATGAGGGTCGGTTAGGACCAATAAGTCCTAGTAAGGTGTGTATATAACCAATAAGTTGTGTTTAGGACCAATGATGGCTCAATAATGTGTGTTTAGTTGGGAATAATGAGTCCCACTAAGGTGTGAATATAACCAATAAGTTGTGTTTAGGACCAATGATGGCCCAATAATGTGTGTTTAAGGGCAATGAGGGTCAGTTGGGACCAATGAGTCCCATTAAAGTGTGTATATAACCAATAAGTTGTGTTTACGACCAATTATGGCCCAATAAGGTGTGTTTAGTTGGGACCAATGAGTCCCACTAATGTGTGCATATAACCAATACGTTGTGTTTAGGACCAATGATGGCACAATAAAGTGGGTTTAGGGACAATGAGGGTTAGTTGGCACCAATGAGTCCTAATAAGGTGTTTATATAACCAATAAGTTGTGTTTACGACCAATTATGGCCCAATATGGTGTGTTTAGTTGGGACTAATGAGTCCCACTAAGGTGTGTATATAACCAGTAAGTTATGTTTAGGACCAATGATGGCCCAATAAGGTGTGTTTAGTAGGGTAATGAGGGTCGGTTAGGACCAATAAGTCCTAGTAAGGTGTGTATATAACCAATAAGTTGTGTTTAGGACCAATGATGGCCCAATAATGTGTGTTTAGTTGGGAATAATGAGTCCCACTAAGGTGTGTATATAACCAATAAGTTGTGTTTAGGACCAATGATGGCACAATAATGTGTGTTTAAGTGCAATGAGGGTCAGTTGGGACCAATGAGTCCCAATAAAGTGTTTATATAACCAATAAGTTGTGTTTACGACCAATTATGGCCCAATAAGGTGTGTTTAGTTGGGACCAATGAGTCCCACTAATGTGTGCATATAACCAATATGTTGTGTTTATGACCAATGATGGCACAATAAAGTGGGTTTAGGGACAATGAGGGTTAGTTGGCGCCAATGAGTCCTAATAAGGTGTTTATATAACCAATAAGTTGTGTTTACGACCAATTATGGACCAATATGGTGTGTTTAGTTGGGACTAATGAGTCCCACTAAGGTGTGTATATAACCAATAAGTTATGTTTAGGACCAATGATGGCCCAATAAGGTGTGTTTAGTAGGGCAATGAGGGTCGGTTAGGACCAATAAGTCATAGTAAGGTGTGTATATAACCAATAAGTTGTGTTTAGGACCAATGATGGCCCAATAATGTGTGTTTAGTTGGGAATAATGAGTCCCACTAAGGTGTGTATATAACCAATAAGTTGTGTTTAGGACCAATGATGGCCCAATAATGTGTGTTTAAGGGCAATGAGGGTCAGTTGGGACCAATGAGTCCCATTAAAGTGTGTATATAACCAATAAGTTGTGTTTACGACCAATTATGGCCCAATAAGGTGTGTTTAGTTGGGACCAATGAGTCCCACTAATGTGTGCATATAACCAATACGTTGTGTTTAGGACCAATGATGGCACAATAAAGTGGGTTTAGGGACAATGAGGGTTAGTTGGCACCAATGAGTCCTAATAAGGTGTTTATATAACCAATAAGTTGTGTTTACGACCAATTATGGCCCAATATGGTGTGTTTAGTTGGGACTAATGAGTCCCACTAAGGTGTGTATATAACCAATAAGTTGTGTTTAGGACCAATGATGGCCCAATAAGGTGTGTTTAGTAGGGCAATGAGGGTCGGTTGGGACCAATAACTCCTAGTAAGGTGTGTCTTATATAACCAATAAGTTGTGTTTAGGACCAATGATGGCCCAATAATGTGTGTTTAAGGGCAATGAGGGTCAGTTGGGACCAATGAGTCCCATTAAAGTGTGTATATAACCAATAAGTAGTGTTTACGACCAATTATGGCCCAATAAGGTGTGTTTAGTTGGGACCAATGAGTCCCAATAATGTGTGCATATAACCAATACGTTGTGTTTAGGACCAATGATGGCCCAATAATGTGTGTTTAGTTGGGAATAATGAGTCCCACTAAGGTGTGTATATAACCAATAAGTTGTGTTTAGGACCAATGATGGCACAATAATGTGTGTTTAAGTGCAATGAGGGTCAGTTGGGACCAATGAGTCCCAATAAAGTGTTTATATAACCAATAAGTTGTGTTTACGACCAATTATGGCCCAATAAGGTGTGTTTAGTTGGGACCAATGAGTCCCACTAATGTGTGCATATAACCAATATGTTGTGTTTATGACCAATGATGGCACAATAAAGTGGGTTTAGGGACAATGAGGGTTAGTTGGCGCCAATGAGTCCTAATAAGGTGTTTATATAACCAATAAGTTGTGTTTACGACCAATTATGGACCAATATGGTGTGTTTAGTTGGGACTAATGAGTCCCACTAAGGTGTGTATATAACCAATAAGTTATGTTAAGACCAATGATGGCCCAATAAGGTGTGTTTAGTAGGGCAATGAGGGTCGGTTAGGACCAATAAGTCATAGTAAGGTGTGTATATAACCAATAATTTGTGTTTAGGACCAATGATGGCCCAATAATGTGTGTTTAGTTGGGAATAATGAGTCCCACTAAGGTGTGTATATAACCAATAAGTTGTGTTTAGGACCAATGATGGCCCAATAATGTGTGTTTAAGGGCAATGAGGGTCAGTTGGGACCAATGAGTCCCATTAAAGAGTGTATATAACCAATAAGTTGTGTTTACGACCAATTATGGCCCAATAAGGTGTGTTTAGTTGGGACCAATGAGTCCCACTAATGTGTGCATATAACCAATACGTTGTGTTTAGGACCAATGATGGCACAATAAAGTGGGTTTAGGGACAATGAGGGTTAGTTGGCACCAATGAGTCCTAATAAGGTGTTTATATAACCAATAAGTTGTGTTTACGACCAATTATGGCCCAATATGGTGTGTTTAGTTGGGACTAATGAGTCCCACTAAGGTGTGTATATAACCAATAAGTTGTGTTTAGGACCAATGATGGCCCAATAAGGTGTGTTTAGTAGGGCAATGAGGGTCGGTTGGGACCAATAACTCCTAGTAAGGTGTGTCTTATATAACCAATAAGTTGTGTTTAGGACCAATGATGGCCCAATAATGTGTGTTTAAGGGCAATGAGGGTCAGTTGGGACCAATGAGTCCCATTAAAGTGTGTATATAACCAATAAGTTGTGTTTACGACCAATTATGGCCCAATAAGGTGTGTTTAGTTGGGACCAATGAGTCCCAATAATGTGTGCATATAACCAATACGTTGTGTTTAGGACCAATGATGGCACAATAAAGTGGGTTTAGGGACAATGAGGGTTAGTTTGCACCAATGAGTCCTAATAA
The DNA here is from genome assembly GCA_039602395.1 of Deinandra increscens subsp. villosa. Classification (NCBI taxonomy): domain Eukaryota; kingdom Viridiplantae; phylum Streptophyta; class Magnoliopsida; order Asterales; family Asteraceae; genus Deinandra; species Deinandra increscens. Next base: position 35,477 of record JBCNJP010008386.1, read on the forward strand.
GGTGTTTATATAACCAATAAGTTGTGTTTACGACCAATTATGGCCCAATATGGTGTGTTTAGTTGGGACTAATGAGTCCCACTAAGGTGTGTATATAACCAATAAGTTATGTTTAGGACCAATGATGGCCCAATAAGGTGTGTTTAGTAGGGTAATGAGGGTCGGTTAGGACCAATAAGTCCTAGTAAGGTGTGTATATAACCAATAAGTTGTGTTTAGGACCAATGATGGCCCAATAATGTGTGTTTAGTTGGGAATAATGAGTCCCACTAAGGTGTGTATATAACCAATAAGTTGTGTTTAGGACCAATGATGGCACAATAATGTGTGTTTAAGTGCAATGAGGGTCAGTTGGGACCAATGAGTCCCAATAAAGTGTTTATATAACCAATAAGTTGTGTTTACGACCAATTATGGCCCAATAAGGTGTGTTTAGTTGGGACCAATGAGTCCCACTAATGTGTGCATATAACCAATATGTTGTGTTTATGACCAATGATGGCACAATAAAGTGGGTTTAGGGACAATGAGGGTTAGTTGGCGCCAATGAGTCCTAATAAGGTGTTTATATAACCAATAAGTTGTGTTTACGACCAATTATGGACCAATTTGGTGTGTTTAGTTGGGACTAATGAGTCCCACTAAGGTGTGTATATAACCAATAAGTTATGTTTAGGACCAATGATGGCCCAATAAGGTGTGTTTAGTAAGGCAATGAGGGTCGGTTAGGACCAATAAGTCATAGTAAGGTGTGTATATAACCAATAAGTTGTGTTTAGGACCAATGATGGCCCAATAATGTGTGTTTAGTTGGGAATAATGAGTCCCACTAAGGTGTGTATATAACCAATAAGTTGTGTTTAGGACCAATGATGGCCCAATAATGTGTGTTTAAGGGCAATGAGGGTCAGTTGGGACCAATGAGTCCCATTAAAGTGTGTATATAACCAATAAGTTGTGTTTACGACCAATTATGGCCCAATAAGGTGTGTTTAGTTGGGACCAATGAGTCCCACTAATGTGTGCATATAACCAATACGTTGTGTTTAGGACCAATGATGGCACAATAAAGTGGGTTTAGGGACAATGAGGGTTAGTTGGCACCAATGAGTCCTAATAAGGTGTTTATATAACCAATAAGTTGTGTTTACGACCAATTATGGCCCAATATGGTGTGTTTAGTTGGGACTAATGAGTCCCACTAAGGTGTGTATATAACCAATAAGTTGTGTTTAGGACCAATGATGGCCCAATAAGGTGTGTTTAGTAGGGCAATGAGGGTCGGTTGGGACCAATAACTCCTAGTAAGGTGTGTCTTATATAACCAATAAGTTGTGTTTAGGACCAATGATGGCCCAATAATGTGTGTTTAAGGGCAATGAGGGTCCGTTGGGACCAATGAGTCCCAATAAAGTGTGTATATAACCAATAAAATGTGTTTACGACCAATTATGGCCCAAAAAGGTGTGTTTAGTTGGGTCGAATGAGTCCCACTAATGTGTGTATATGACCAATACATTGTGTTTAGGACCAATGATGGCACCATAAAGTGGGTTTAGGGACAATGAGGGTTAGTTGGCACCAATGAGTCCTAATAAGGTGTTTATATAACCAATAAGGTTGTGTTTACGACCAATTATGGCCCAATATGGTGTGTTTAGTTGGGACTAATGAGTCCCACTAAGGTTTGTATATAACCAATAAGTTATGTTTAGGACCAATGATGGCCCCATAAGGTGTGTTTAGTAGGGCAATGAGGGTCAGAGTTAGAGGACCAATAAGTCCTAGTAAGGTGTGTCTTATATAACCAATAAGTTGTGTTTAGGACCAATGATGGCCCAATAATGTGTGTTTAAGGGCAATGAGGGTCAGTTGGGACCAATGAGTCCCAATAAAGTGTGTATATAACCAATAAGTTGTGTTTACGACCAATTATGGCCCAATAAGGTGTGTTTAGTTGGGACCAATGAGTCCCACTAATGTGTGCATATAACCAATACGTTGTGTTTAGGACCAATGATGGCACAATAAAGTGGGTTTAGGGACAATGAGGGTTAGTTGGCACCAATGAGTCCTAATAAGGTGTTTATATAACCAATAAGTTGTGTTTACGACCAATTATGGCCCAATATGGTGTGTTTAGTTGGGACTAATGAGTCCCACTAAGGTGTGTATATAACCAATAAGTTGTGTTTAGGACCAATGATGGCCCAATAAGGTGTGTTTAGTAGGGCAATGAGGGTCGGTTGGAACCAATAAGTCCTAGTAAGGTGTGTCTTATATAACCAATAAGTTGTGTTTAGGACCAATGATGGCCCAATAATGTGTGTTTAAGGGCAATGGGTCGTGGGACCAATGAGTCCCACTAATGTGTGTATATGACCAATACGTTGTGTTTAGGACCAATGATGGCACCATAAAGTGGGTTTCGGGACAATGAGGGTTAGTTGGCACCAATGAGTCTTAATAAGGTGTTTATATAACCAATAAGTTATGTTTAGGACCAATGATGGCCCAATAAGGTGTGTTTAGTAGGGCAATGAGGGTCGGTTGGGACCAATAAGTCCTAGTAAGGTGTGTCTTATATAACCAATAAGTTGTGTTTAGGACCAATGATGGCCCAATAATGTGTGTTTAAGGGCAATGAGGGTCAGTTGGGACCAATGAGTCCCAATAAAGTGTGTATATAACCAATAAGTTGTGTTTACGACCAATTATGGCCCAATAAGGTGTGTTTAGTTGGGACCAATGAGTCCCACTAATGTGTGCATATAACCAATATGTTGTGTTTAGGACCAATGATGGCACAATAAAGTGGGTTTAGGGATAATGAGGGTTAGTTGGCACCAATGAGTCCTAATAAGGTGTTTATATAACCAATAAGTTGTGTTTACGACCAATTATGGACCAATATGATGTGTTTAGTTGGGACTAATGAGTCCCACTAAGGTGTGTATATAACCAATAAGTTATGTTTAGGACCAATGATGGCCCAATAAGGTGTGTTTAGTAGGGCAATGAGGGTCGGTTAGGACCAATAAGTCCTAGTAAGGTGTGTATATAACCAATAAGTTGTGTTTAGGACCAATGATGGCCCAATAATGTGTGTTTAGTTGGGAATAATGAGTCCCACTAAGGTGTGTATATAACCAATAAGTTGTGTTTAGGACCAATGATGGCCCAATAATGTGTGTTTAAGGGCAATGAGGGTCAGTTGGGACCAATGAGTCCCAATAAAGTGTGTATATAACCAATAAGTTGTGTTTACGACCAATTATGGCCCAATAAGGTGTGTTTAGTTGGGACCAATGAGTCCCACTAATGTGTGCATATAACCAATATGTTGTGTTTATGACCAATGATGGCACAATAAAGTGGGTTTAGGGATAATGAGGGTTAGTTGGCACCAATGAGTCCTAATAAGGTGTTTATATAACCAATAAGTTGTGTTTACGACCAATTATGGACCAATATGATGTGTTTAGTTGGGACTAATGAGTCCCACTAAGGTGTGTATATAACCAATAAGTTATGTTTAGGACCAATGATGGCCCAATAAGGTGTGTTTAGTAGGGCAATGAGGGTCGGTTAGGACCAATAAGTCATAGTAAGGTGTGTATATAACCAATAAGTTGTGTTTAGGACCAATGATGGCCCAATAATGTGTGTTTAGTTGGGAATAATGAGTCCCACTAAGGTGTGTATATAACCAATAAGTTGTGTTTAGGACCAATGATGGCCCAATAATGTGTGTTTAAGGGCAATGAGGGTCAGTTGGGACCAATGAGTCCCAATAAAGTGTGTATATAACCAATAAGTTGTGTTTACGACCAATTATGGCCCAATAAGGTGTGTTTAGTTGGGACCAATGAGTCCCACTAATGTGTGCATATAACCAATATGTTGTGTTTATGACCAATGATGGCACAATAAAGTGGGTTTAGGGAAAATGAGGGTTAGTTGGCACCAATGAGTCCTAATAAGGTGTTTATATAACCAATAAGTTGTGTTTACGACCAATTATGGACCAATATGGTGTGTTTAGTTGGGACTAATGAGTCCCACTAAGGTGTGTATATAACCAATAAGTTATGTTTAGGACCAATGATGGCCCAATAAGGTGTGTTTAGTAGGGCAATGAGGGTCGGTTAGGACCAATAAGTCCTAGTAAGGTGTGTATATAACCAATAAGTTGTGTTTAGGACCAATGATGGCCCAATAATGTGTGTTTAGTTGGGAATAATGAGTCCCACTAAGGTGTGTATATAACCAATAAGTTGTGTTTAGGACCAATGATGGCCCAATAATGTGTGTTTAAGGGCAATGAGGGTCAGTTGGGACCAATGAGTCCCATTAAAGTGTGTATATAACCAATAAGTTGTGTTTACGACCAATTATGGCCCAATAAGGTGTGTTTAGTTGGGACCAATGAGTCCCACTAATGTGTGCATATAACCAATACGTTGTGTTTAGGACCAATGATGGCACAATAAAGTGGGTTTAGGGACAATGAGGGTTAGTTGGCACCAATGAGTCCTAATAAGGTGTTTATATAACCAATAAGTTGTGTTTACGACCAATTATGGCCCAATATGGTGTGTTTAGTTGGGACTAATGAGTCCCACTAAGGTGTGTATATAACCAATAAGTTGTGTTTAGGACCAATGATGGCCCAATAAGGTGTGTTTAGTAGGGCAATGAGGGTCGGTTGGGACCAATAACTCCTAGTAAGGTGTGTCTTATATAACCAATAAGTTGTGTTTAGGACCAATGATGGCCCAATAATGTGTGTTTAAGGGCAATGAGGGTCCGTTGGGACCAATGAGTCCCAATAAAGTGTGTATATAACCAATAAGTTGTGTTTACGACCAATTATGGCCCAAAAAGGTGTGTTTAGTTGGGACCAATGAGTCCCACTAATGTGTGTATATGACCAATACGTTGTGTTTAGGACCAATGATGGCACAATAAAGTGGGTTTAGGGACAATGAGGGTTAGTTGGCACCAATGAGTCCTAATAAGGTGTTTATATAACCAATAAGTTGTGTTTACGACCAATTATGGCCCAATATGGTGTGTTTAGTTGGGACTAATGAGTCCCACTAAGGTGTGTATATAACCAATAAGTTGTGTTTAGGACCAATGATGGCCCAATAAGGTGTGTTTAGTAGGGCAATGAGGGTCGGTTGGGACCAATTACTCCTAGTAAGGTGTGTCTTATATAACCAATAAGTTGTGTTTAGGACCAATGATGGCCCAATAATGTGTGTTTAAGGGCAATGAGGGTCCGTTGGGACCAATGAGTCCCACTAATGTGTGTATATGACCAATACGTTGTGTTTAGGACCAATGATGGCACCATAAAGTGGGTTTCGGGACAATGAGGGTTAGTTGGCACCAATGAGTCTTAATAAGGTGTTTATATAACCAATAAGTTATGTTTAGGACCAATGATGGCCCAATAAGGTGTG
>JBCNJP010008388.1:0-18294 GCA_039602395.1 Deinandra increscens subsp. villosa
TCTAACACGATTTGCCAGCCCTACAAAGCACAACTGTATTGTATTAGTCCTAAAAGGTCAAAGCACAACTGTATTGTATTAGTCCTAAAAGTTGCTTCAGTGTTTCAGTTTTCTTTACTATTTCTTTTCTATCAAATCTTATAAATATGACATGTATTTTTATTTACATTACTATATTTATTTTTAATATGATTATCTACACGACTCTTTACTCTTTACGTACTTTTTAACGTTAACGCATAAACAGCCGAACATGCAACACCTAGTTATCTTCTAAAGTTGACAAACCGTACATATTACTTGATATGTAACGAGTAGGTATCATTCGTGTGTTGCGCCGCACCATTTTTTTTTATCATATGAACTTGTATTACAAGAGTACGTTGACAAAACGAAAATAATAACATGAGGAGAAAATATATAGATTATAATAAATACGTCAAAAACATGAAATACAAGTAACCAAACAATATATAATACCATTAAAAACAAACAATAAACCTAAATTTAACAAGAAAAAAAAACTAAAAACCAATAGTTTAAATAAAGTGAACAACAAACATATATTGTGGCATTGATATAAAGAACTAATTGGATAAACTCACAATTGAATACACAAATTGATCGACAATAAAAAACCGGGATTTTTTTATTGCAAAACAGGAATGAATACAAACTGAATACAATCAAACAAGAATTTTGAGCCTAAAGATATATCCGAACGAACTAACAACCTGAAACAACTACTTTCTATTACCAGTCCATGCACTTTCTATGTCACATCCCCCAATTTCCACAACGAAGTTTAATCGTGTGGGGTGTGGGCAAACCAGATCCAGTCCATTAGTTACACCAAACAACCATTAAATATAACAACATTTGCATTTTATTAAAATATAATATTTATCCCGAGTTTTACAAAAGCGGAAACATAACAAAAATATTTAGTACTCACACAAAACATTGTCGTTCGAAATAATGTAACTTGTATATATAAACCATAAAAGGGTTTTAAAGGCTCATGCATGCATACTCGTGATACTCGAACACCTGCGACCTGAGAAAAAACATGTTTAAAGAGAAAGTGTCAACCAAAAGATTGGTGAGTTCACATAAGCACATAAATATATCTAATATAAGTATGCAGTATGAATACAACAGTTTTTATTCGTATGTAAGTATGTATATTACAAGTACAATCCATATCGTAGGTAGCGATCCTAAGTTCATGTCACTAAAACGTTCGCAACCGAAGCTGACCAATTAGTTGTAGGAATAATCCTTACGTGTTTTGCCTTCCCCGTGTCTAATCGATCATGGTAAGTTAGGCTGACATTGTCCTCAGTCCGACCGCCAGTCGGGTGGTGCATCTCGTGCCCGCTGAGTGGGGTTTGTCAGACCCCAGTAGTACTACCCAATATCCCCTCGCTATTTGCTATTAACGGTTCGATAAGTAAGGACTTGCAAAGATAAAGCATTTTACGTGAACATGTGATATATACTGGATTTCTACTTTAATCATACATAATAGTTGTCGTGTTATCACCCTAACCCGGGTGTAACGTGTTTGCGTGTGTTATCGTCCAAAACGCGGACGTAACGTAATAGGTTGTGTAACTCACCTTAGGGTGCACTGCAACAATTTATTAAGACTCCAAGTCTTGTGTATCTACCGAGCACCTATTGAGTTTACATGCGTAAGTGTGTGTCCGAACATGGGAAACATAGCCTAGACGACGGTTCATTGTCAAGTGAATTCCATACGAGACGTGTGTGATAACTTCTAAACTCGACATGTGACAAATTTTTTTAACCCAAATCAAGTTGATGATGACGTTTAGTCAAAATAGAAAAGTTTACTAAAATGCGAACAAAGATAAATATTATGTCTTTATAAAATCTAGTAGTTCAAACGTGTGTGTGTGTGTGTATATATATATATATAGGTTTGGGGTAAAATACATCTAGCAAAAACGCTACATCCATTGCGGATTCATCTGAGGCGTCCATCAAGATCATCCAACAGCCATGATCTATGGTGTTTCCGCCTATGGTGTTTTTCCCCCCACCGAAAACACCATAGGCGGAAACACCATAGATCCTGGCTGTTGGATGATCTTGATGGACGCCTCAGATGAATCCGCAATGGATGTAGCGTTTTTGCTGGATGTAGGCTAACTCGACTCTATATATATATATATATATATATATATATATATACACACATGTATATATATTTGTATATATGTCACACCCCCCTGCTCCGCACCCTGCCAGGTGCGGGGGAGGGCGTGGGACCGGCTGTCCGTATCATTACCCGAGATACCAACGCTTCTAACATCACAAACATACACATACAACGGACATCCAGTCCACACATATGAAACTCTTAGACCGACTCATGAGCGAGGATGCACTGCACCTCTTATTCGATCTAACAGAATCGATAGCCACCGGATATGGCCTGGAACTGAATAACAAAGATACAATATATCAAAGGAAACATAGTCATTATCATGTCTTCATAAACAGTCATAATTCATTCATCATACAAAGTCCAAGTTCATAGTAACAACAACCAAGTAGCATTCCAAGTTCATATTAGGTTCATTCCTACACTTGCTTACCTGCAACATAAGTCAATCATAACAAAATCAACAACAACGTTGTTGGTGAGTCTTAACTACTATCATTATGTTAACAGTTTTCAAACACATGCTGGTTATGAAATTATCAAGTCACACCAAAGGTCAAACTTCATGTACTCTACGGGCACGTCGCACTTAGCCGTACACCCTCTGCGAGTAGAAATTTAGTTTCAACATATAAGGACATATTCCCCCTAGTTACCTAATACTAGAGGATCCGGATGAATATGGATAATTCAACTATAATGGCCGCTATAATCCCTTATACGCCTAGTGGCTCAACCTTAATGACCAGAAAGTATATGATAACCCACTGATGTGCTCGGAACGACTCTAAAAACACTAATAAAAACCTAGACCTAAACCTAGACCTAAGACACACCTAATTTTACCGAAAATAACCTAAACCGAACCGAACCCTAAGGCAGTGAACCTGTCGGATTAGAGTAAAGCTAAGGTAAGACCGGAATATCGAATCCTAAGGACACTCTATAGACAAAGACTTAACCTAGACCTATGAAAATGGAAATACTGAGTAAATTTGGGTTTTTGATTGAGATTTGATTTAACTAAAATTAAATAAACAACGAGCAAACAGACGAAACCAGGAAAACCTAAAGACAACTGTCAGAAGCAGGGAGAGATACCACCTAGACTCGGAATCCTAATCACTAATGACAACTTCTATCGGTTATGACTAATCTGATGGTGGCTAGTTCACCTTTTAAGTCCTTCCTAGCTACACTTCTAACGCTCGAACAGGAGTTCACCTTTTAAGTCCGTCCTACCTCAATTACCCTAGTCACCCTCGGATATACCTAAAGCACACCTAGAATAACAGGAGCTACCAATAACTACCATGAATGACACGGAATACCAAGCTAGACAAAACCCTAGGACATTTCCTTTTGAGACAATGCTACCCTAGAACTTTAACCAACCCAACTACCCGTTAAACCTGTACCTTTTAAGTCTCCAGTTTAGCAGCACATTACAATCAAACTATCAATCAATTATCAATGCAATAGTCAAGGAAACCCTAACTACACTCTAGCAATTAACCCTAAAGTCAACTACTTTAGCTAACTTACCTAAACCGAAAGACATTCGCGGGTAAATTAAGCATCAACAATCAATTAGCAATCTGCTCATAACACACATATACATCAAACATGGCAATCATTGGAATTTAATAAAAGTGCAACATCAATCAATAAGTCAAAACCAAATAGAAATCGTCAAAAGATCAAATTCATCACAATGAGTCTAGGTGGCTCTAAAAGTTTAGCCTAGAAACATAATCCAATCAAGAACACAGATAAAAACTGAATCTTTAACAGAAATCATGACTAGACGTAGCAAATAATCACAAGACAAAAGGTTAGACGAAAAACCCGACACGTAACCGAAGTCGAATGCTTGATCTTCAGCCTTTCCCCTTGAATCGTAACCTTCCTTGGCTCTGAAAATCGTCTCAGATCGCTCCTCTGTCGTCTGGAAGTCGAAGAATATCGAATTGAAACCCTAAAAGTCGAATTTATATCGAAATTTCCTTTTTCTGCGGGTTTTACAGTTGTAGGCGTATCGCCTACAACCCTATTTCTCCCAGGCGATACGCTTACAGCTCATGTCGCGACAGTTTAGTCGGTCAAACCGACTTAAAGCTCCGTTGACCTTCTCCTCACGCGCGTATCGCCTACCATGCATCAGGTTCCAGGCGATACGCCTGGAACCTCTTGTTCAGCTCTTTTCTTTCTTTTCTTGTTCCATCTTCTCACTTTCTACTCGTGGCCTCGGGAATCCATCTAACACCTACAAAACTTGTAAAACTATAAATAAAAGACTCCTAAGACACAACTTAACTAAAAGCAAACGGAAACTAAAGAAAACCGACTCAATTAGACTCAAATACATAACAAAAGACTTAGGAAAATCGGATGTGTTTGCAACACATCAAATATCCCCACACTGACTCTTTTTTCGTCCTCGAAAAATACTGCAATGGAATCACAACCAGGAAATTGACTTCTAAAACATTTCACAATTCAAAATGCAATAACCACCATACAATTCCACATTCCATAACGTAATAACACCCTAACTACAATTGTCGATATTTCTATCCGATTAAACCCAACCACCAACCTTTTCTTTCGCCCCCATGTGTTTATAAAATTACCAGATATAAGTTCAGTCGCAATGGATCCCACTAAAGAAAGGTCAAGTTCAACCTATTACCGAATCATATTCAGTCAAAGCAAAGGGTATAATTGATTTAAATTTATATATTTTCTCCAACCCCCCTTAAACCAGATACTAGGATGTCCAAAGAATAACTATTTATTTATATGCAACTTATTGAGCATTTATTCTCTAAGCTATCATTTTTTCCTTTTTTCTTTCTTTTCTCAATTTTTTTCATTTTCATTTTTTTTTTTTTTTATAATTGGTTACTTTTACCTAAAATTACCAACGGACATCACCAGAGGTATTCTTTCACAAGGTCTTACCCCCGAAATCATACGTGAGTATTTTGCCCGCGAGATCCGGAACATCATCAGAGGTACTTACCACGGGATACTATCCTTAGTTTGTACATGAGTATTCTGCCCCTTCACTCTAATTCATTAGCCAAATTATTAACTACATGCTCAATTGAAATTCTAAGGACATAGGAGTATCTAGCCTAAAGCGGTCTCTTCCTTCCTAATCATCAGATTCAGTATCCCTATCACTCCTAAAATGGGAACCCACTAGCAGACTGATTAGCATATTTATACAACAATAAACACACAGGCTATTTAAGCTACTCCTAGATCAGCTGGGCCTACCGACACATCATAGTTTAGTAATGCTTTCCATTCTAACCATACTTATCACAATGCCCAAATTATTAATTAATTTAACCTTTAAGCACAGTTAGACAATCAATTCCCAGTTTTACCTATCATTTTCCATTAACTGCAGCCAGAATCTCGGACATTTTTGAACAATTTTTTCAATTTTTTCTTCAATTTTTCAATTTTTATGACTCAATAACACACCAAAAATAAAAGACTCAAGACTAAATACGAAAGTATCCCATCCCCACACTTGAATCACACATTGCCCTCAATGTGGAATGGAACAAAAATAAAGCAGAAATAAAATAAATAAAATAAAACAAGTTGAAACGTGTTCACCTGAAACTCCAGAGACTCAGCACATCGACCGCAGCGAACCACCACAAACTCCGGTAAACAGAAATAATAAAAATTTAAAAATTGAAAATTTTTCTGACTTACCTCCTCCAGGCGTATCGCCTACAACCGTGCATCTCCCAGGCGATACGCCTGGAACTGCACACAACCGACCCGCCAAAGGATACAAGCGTATCGCCTATAACCTACCAACCTCCAGGCGATACGCTTGGAGCGTGATTTCCAGAGAATTTTTGGAATTGGACCCCAAAAATTTTCTATCTCTTTTCTCCACAGCAGCTCCTACAGTCGAAATCTCAGTCCCTATCTGCACATTTTGACCTGCACAACTCACAATTGCCAATTTCCAAGTCTCCAGAATCACCTGCAAACACCAAAAACACAAAAACAAAAGACGCAACATGCACGAAAACTAAAAATTGCAGAAAATTAGAACACAACTACACAATATACAAACCGGGCACTCCACCAATTAGCACAAAACTGAAAAAGAACCTCCCAAACCATCCGGAGGCTTCGATTTCACATCTTTGACTACAAAACTACCGGTATCCACCCGGTTCCTATCCAACCAACCATCTACCAACTTCCTAGTCCATAAAGTAACTAACTTTACCACTCTCAACAACATCCTAACCTTCCAATGTTTGTATCTACCCGGGAAAAATCGACATTCACTAAGAAAACTCAATTCCGGGTCATGTTTACTAACAACCACATGCAACCTCCCCACACTTGGTCTAAACTCAATCTCATCATGCACAATACCTAAATCACCAAGTGTGGCTCTTCTATCTACCTCCTCAACCACCATTTCACTCTCCACTATCACCAACTTCTCGGGTTCTCCTAACGGGTCACAATGATCACTCTTATCAACTAAGATCTCTAACCCTCCTATATCTTCCCCACACTTATCCACTATCACCACTTCATCCTCAACTACCTCACCTACCTTCTCAACTACCTCACCGGGTTCTTCTAATGGGTCAAAAACTTCATTTTTATCAACTAACTCAACTAACCCCCCGGTGTCCTCCCCACACTCATCCTCTTCAAACTCATCATCATCCAACCGATTACCTACAACCACCAAATCTATAAAGGACATGAAAGTACCTATCAAGCAAACCGATTCCGTGCCCTTATCCTTACGCCTACCCACTTCAAACACTACACTCTCATGGTCAACCCTCAAAGTAATCGTGCCCGCAAAAACATCAACTAGCGCCCGGGCGGTCCTAAGGAAAGGTCTACCTAAAATCAAAGGGCAACTAGCATCATATGCACAGTCAACTACCACAAAGTCTATAGGGAACAAAAATTTATCAATTTGAACAAGAACATTCTCCACTATTCCTTTGGGTCTAACAACCGACCTATCTGCCAAAGAAATTGTCATCCTAGTCGGCTCTAACTCGCCTAATCCTAGATGCATGAAAACAGAATATGGCATAACATTAATCGAGGCACCTAGATCAGCTAAAGCACATGTAACAGATGAATCACCAAAAGAGCACGGAATTGTAAATGTACCAGGATCAGTCAATTTTTCAGGCAATTTATTTTGAACTACAGCAGAACAATTAGCATCAAGAGTAACATCCGAAAAATTTTCAAGCTTCTTCTTATTAGTTAACATATCTTTCAGAAATTTAGCATACTTAGGCATTTGTTTAATAACATCAGTAAAAGGTAAAGTGACCCTAAGCTGCTTAAGAAGCTCTAAGAACTGACTATATTCACGTGCATTCTTCTGTTGAACCAGACGTTCAGGATACGGCACTTTCTTCAAATCATCCTCTGTAATCGGTTTACTTGCGAATCGCACCCTCTTCTTCTCTTTAACAGCCTCCCACTTCAGCGGCTTCTCTTTCACTAACTCGGCCTCGACGTTTGGTGCGGTACTTGCTGGCGTAACGCTCTCGTGCACCCTCCCGTCCGGCGTCTCCAACTCAATCTCCTCATCGACCGGCTCCTCATCAACTACCGCCGGTGATGGACTCTGGACAACTCTCCCGCTCCTAGTGGTGATGGCATTCACATTGGCATTGGGGTTCTTATAAGTACTACCGGAAAACTGACCCCCACGGGAATTGAGCTCCTTCAGCTGCTTCGCTATGTCACCGACTGACCTCTGCAAATCCAGGAATGAAGCTTGTTGATTTCTCAGTAACGTATCATGCTCCGCCAGCTTCTTCTGTGTGGCCTCATCTCTCGCGTTCATCTGCTGCAAAATCTGCGTTTGGTTCATGACCAGCTCTGTAAGCTCCTTCATAGTCGGCCCCTCAGTTCCTCCACCATTCTGATTATACCTCGGTTGAAAACCAGGTGGATTTCCTCCCTCTCGCCATCCTGAATTTTGGCCACTCCTCCACCCAGACTGGAACGAATTACCGAACTGGTTTCGGTTTCCAATGTAGTCCACCTGCTCAGCGGGAGCAAGCGGGCAGTCTCGAGTGTCGTGAGCGCCTCTGCACAGCTCACATTTGGCTTTAATGTGGAGTTTGATTTCTTCTAAAGATTTGTAAATATTCTCTAACTCCCTGGGTGACATGGTTTCTGAGCCAATGTGATTTACACCCCGGGTAGATGTAGATGGAACGAGTGATCTAGTCGGGGCCAAGGTGGCTCTCCGACCTCCGGGTGCCTGCTGTTCAGCAAGTGCGAAGCTCTCAAATAATTGATTTGCATTCATCCACAGTGAGCTTCTCCATCATATGCCCTCCAGCCGAAATATTGAAATCCTTCTGAACAGGATAAGGAAGTCCATTATAGAACTTTTCTATGATCGCCCAGTCCGTCAACCCGTGTTGCGGACATCTACTCAGAAGGGTATTGAATCTTTCGTAAGCAACAGAATAAGGCTCATCGGGGTCCATCTTGAAAGAGTGGATTTCCTCCCGAGTACGCGAAGCCTTGGCTGGGGGATGATACTTCTTCAGGAATTTCGCGGTAAGATCGTCCCAGGTGGCGATCGAATTCGGCGGAAGCGTCTCAAGCCACTCGGCGGCTCGAGACGTAAGGGAGAATGGAAACAGACGCAAGTAGATGATTTCGTTCGCGACTCCGGTGAGTCCGAACGTGTTGCAGATACGAATGAAGCGGGAGATATGCGTCGGTGCATCTTCGTCCTCACGTCCATGGAACTGGATGGAATGCGTCAAAGCGTTGATGACGTGGGACGGAACTTGCCAATTCGCGGTGTTGGCAATAGCAGGCTGTGCAATAGCAAACCGGGCCTCGGTGACTCCGGCGCTAGCCTGCTCGTGGACGGTGCGACGTGCCGCCATGGATGAAAGATCGGGGAATGGAATGGGTTTGGTGTCGCGTGTGGTGTGTGTGGAAGAGGATGGTTTGGAATGGGTGGTGGTGGAAATGATGAACGCCTCTAGCTCGGTGCGTAGAAGGCGAAACCGTTCACGAATATCCGCGTCGGGATCAGAAAGTGGTGACAAGCTCAGGAGGACCTCGTGAACGGGTGTGTGGCATAAAACGGGGAATGACTCAAAGAAAAATAAAAAGAAAAATAAACCTAAAAAGAATCTAGACTCGAAACGTGAAATCCTAAGACTCTAGACACGGAAAAAACCAAAAAGACTCAAAATTTCCTAACGACGACCTAAGTTAATCTTGCCAATTGCCAAGTGTCCCCGGCAACGGCGCCAAAAACTTGATGTGCTCGGAACGACACTAAAAACACTAATAAAATAGACCTAAAACCTAGACCTAAGACACACCTAATTTTACCGAAATAACCTAAACCGAACCGAACCCTAAGGCAGTGAACCTGTCGGATTATAGTAAAGCTAAGGTAAGACCGGAATATCGAATCCTAGGACACTCTAAAGACAAGACTTAACCTAGACCTAGAAAATGGAAATTACTGAGTAAATTTGGGTTTTTGGAATTGAGATTTGATTTAACTAAAATTAACTAAACAACGCAGCAAACAGACGAAACCAGGAAAACCTAAAGACAACTGTCAGAAGCAGGGAGAGATACCACCTAGACTCGGAATCCTAATCACTAATGACAACTTCTATCGGTTATGACTAATCTGATGGTGGCTAGTTCACCTTTTAAGTCCTTCCTAGCTACACTTCTAACGCTCGAACAGGAGTTCACCTTTTAAGTCCGTCCTACCTCAATTACCCTAGTCACCCTCGGATATACCTAAAGCACACCTAGAATAACAGGAGCTACCAATAACTACCATGAATGACACGGAATACCAAGCTAGACAAAACCCTAGGACATTTCCTTTTGAGACAATGCTACCCTAGAACTTTAACCAACCCAACTACCCGTTAAACCTGTACCTTTTAAGTCTCCAGTTTAGCAGCACATTACAATCAAACTATCAATCAATTATCAATGCAATAGTCAAGGAAACCCTAACTACACTCTAGCAATTAACCCTAAAGTCAACTACTTTAGCTAACTTACCTAAACCGAAAGACATTCGCGGGTAAATTAAGCATCAACAATCGACTAAAAATCTGCTCATAACACACATATGCATCAAACATGATAATCATTGGAATTTAATAAAAGTGCAACATCAATCAATAAGTCAAAACCAAATAGAAATCGTCAAAAGATCAAATTCATCACAATGAGTCTAGGTGGCTCTAAAAGTTTAGCCTAGAAACATAATCCAATCAAGAACACAGATAAAAACTGAATCTTTAACAGAAATCATGACTAGACGTAGCAAATAATCACAAGACAAAAGGTTAGACGAAAAACCCGACACGTAACCGAAGTCGAATGCTTGATCTTCAGCCTTTCCCCTTGAATCGTAACCTTCCTTGGCTCTGAAAGTCGTCTTAGATCGCTCCTCTGTCGTCTGGAAGTCGAAGAATACGAATTGAAACCCTAAAAGTCGAATTTATATCGAAATTTCCTTTTTCTGCGGGTTTTACACTTCCAAGCGTATCGCTTAGAACCCTATGTTCTCTCCAGGCGATACGCTTACAGCTCATGTCGCGACAGTTTAGTCGGTCAAACCGACTTAAAGCTCCGTTGACCTTCTCCTCACGCGCGTATCGCCTACCATGCATCAGGTTCCAGGCGATACGCCTGGAACTTCTTGTTCAGCTCTTTTCTTTCTTTTCTTGTTCCATCTTCTCACTTTCTACTCGTGGCCTCGGGAATCCATCTAACACCTACAAAACTTATAAAAACTATAAATAAAAGACTCCAAAGACACAACTTAACTAAAAGCAAACGGAAACTAAAGAAAACCGACTCAAATTAGACTCAAATACATAACAAAAGACTTAGGAAAATCAGGATGTGTTTGCAACACATCACCCACGCAGGGCATCTCCGAACTAACAGTGTTTGACAGGATAAATTCATAACAGATATAACAAATACATCAAACAGGATAGTGATCTTAAACAATTAATTCAATGAGAGAAGTCAGAGGACTCACACAAAGAAGTCAGAAACGGTGGCTGGACAGAATATCCGAGATTCAATTAAAATATCCTCTCTTTGGTTTCTAGCAACCTATCATCGTTATCATGTACATATTCGTCATATACGAGGCTAACATGTCCCGTAGCATTCTCAGGTTGAAATTATCATAAAATACAGTTACTGGATCAGTCTCGATAAGTTTCGGTTCATCCAAAAATTGACCAAACATTCTGTCATTTTCCTTCATAGGCGTACCGCCTAACAGTTTACATTTCTGGGCGGTACGCTTCAAACAGGTGACTGATTTCCAGATTTTTAGTTTCGGGCGTACCGCGCCGATCCATGTATTTTTGGGCGGTACGCTGAAGTTTGGTATACTCGGTTTCTGTTTAATTTTTCTGGGCGTACCGCTCTGCATGCAGAGATTATGGGCGGTACGCCCCCATCTGTGAACAGAGGCCCGACTATTTTGTCTTTTAGTGCCATTTTCATAATTTGATGTTTTATGTCCAGAATTTTTACTAGATCAGTTTCATATTATTCCAAGGGGTTAATTAAGGGTTCATTTGTGGCCTAATACCTTAACCAAAGCATAACCCCAATTCTCGAGCTTTCCAATTATGGTAATTTTCATTGTTTCGTCCCCCGTTTCATACAGAGTTCATTAGGGACAGAATCATAATAAGACAACACATAAGATCTCAGTCTTCACGATCCATGCCGAACGTCATGCCGTAATCCCTGCGCCTTCCGAAAGATGTCAAGTGTTTGAGATGGGACGACACCTTCTTGGCTTCCTCTGCTAACCTCTTTTCCTTCTTTAATTGCTTTTCCAA
Organism: Deinandra increscens subsp. villosa; assembly: GCA_039602395.1. Taxonomy (NCBI): domain Eukaryota; kingdom Viridiplantae; phylum Streptophyta; class Magnoliopsida; order Asterales; family Asteraceae; genus Deinandra; species Deinandra increscens. Next base: position 12,115 of record JBCNJP010008388.1, read on the forward strand.
CCTCTTTGCCAGCGCCTTGTTTTATTCTCGTAGAGCGTCGATGACCGGGGAGGTAGGTCCGGAGTGATCTGCATATGGGGTTGGGGCGAAAATTGGGCCCGGTCCTGAGTAGGATGACCTAGGTAGGTCATGATATGGCCCGTAAGGTGCATATGGATAAGCAGATGGTGGATAAGGCATGTAAGACTGCTGCATGGGTGGGGAGGTTGAATACTGGTATGGTGGTGGCGGGTAAAATGATGACGGTGGAGGATAAAAAGGCATGCCCGTGGCATAGGGATCCTGAACAGGTGTCTGGTACATGATAGGCTGCTGGTAGGATGATGGCTGCTGATAGGATGATGGCTGTTGATATCCAGATGGTTGCTGAAATGAGGGATTCTGCTGGTATGCAGATGGCTGCTGATAGGAAGATGGGGGTTGACTGTTGGACCTCAGCAACTGGGGAAAACTATATCGATCGGATACGGGTTGGTTGCTTTGGCCCTGCATCATAGCAGCTACATATGGGTCTCTAATGTCATGAGCTAAAGCTGCGATAGGGTCCTGGATCGGGACATCCCCCAGATTTCCCATTGGAGGGAAAGCTGCCATAGGGTCCTGCTGCATAGGAACCGATTCCTCGGGTCCTTCCTCCACGTCTGCTGCGTAGGCTGGGGAAGCATACACATGCTGAGAATGATGCTCGGAATGATAACTCACTGTGTGCCCTGCAGACACCGCAATCACCACCTGTTGCACCGGAATAGTCTCGTCTTCTTCTTCTTCGGGTTCCTCTTCAGGGTCTTCTTGATCCGTTCCGGCATCACGAGCGTTCCAGTCTGATGGAGCGATGTGGATGGTATGGCTCGGACGCACCGACATCCTAGGTTTTGTGCTTCTCTTCTTGGGTGGTTTTGGCACATCCGTAGTCGACGTCGCAGGTGACGGAGTCTTCTTTCGAGTCGGCGCGGTAAAATACCCCGAAAGATCAGGGCTCATAGGTGGTGCCGGTTGGCTAGGTCCGCCTTCTTCCTTCTTACCCTTACTCCCCTTGCTGCTACCGCTGTTCTTGCTGCCGGATTTGGAAGATTTTGTAAAGTTCCACATTTTCACAAGGGTACCTGTGAATATAATTTTAATATACAATGGGAAATATATATATATATATATACAAACATTTCCGTGCATTTCTAAAATTTCTTCAACTTATTTCATGCTAAATTCCATCCATAGATCTCAATAGTGTACACATAAAATAACCGTCGGTATCCACGTGTTTATTAAACTCATCATGTCATGAGATACCTGTGGGTAACAATGACAGCGTGCACTTTCTGCAATTGCTACCGACCTTACATCATGCTATGAGTAATTTAATATACCAGTTTCAACTTAGGTTAACACTTATCAAAGAAGACCATTAGCATCAATGTGTCTGTTAGGGTTCACCGAGTCTTAGTGCACCTGTGGGTAGGAATGGCAGTTTGCAAGGCTGTAACTTCTACCGACCTTACACTAAACCTCGATTACTTCTAACATACAAATTTCAGCCTAGATCATAATTTGGTTCATGCAATAACTTAGGGGTCAAACTAGGTTCAAGCTTAGGGCTCTAAGAATGCCTAATTTGCTGGAACCTTTGGCTCTGATACCAACCTGTCACACCCCCCTCCTCCGCACCCTGCCAGGTGCGGGGGAGGGCGTGGGACCGGCTGTCCGTATCATTACCCGAGATACCAACGCTTCTAAGATCACAAACATACACATACAACGGACATCCAGTCCACACATATGAAACTCTTAGACCGACTCATGAGCGAGGATGCACTGCACCTCTTATTCGGTCTAACAGAATCGATAGCCACCGGATATGGCCTGGAACTGAATAACAAGGATACATGTATCAAAGGAAACATAGTCATTATCATGTCTTCATTTACAATCATAATTCATTCATCATACAAAGTCCAAGTTCATAGTAACAACAACCAAGCAGCATTCCAAGTTCATATTAGGTTCATTCCTACACTTGCTTACCTGCAACATAAGTCAATCATAACAAAATCAACAACAACGTTGTTGGTGAGTCTTAACTACTATCATTATGTTAACAGTTTTCAAACACATGCTGGTTATGAAATTATCAAGTCACACCAAAGGTCAAACTTCATGTACTCTACGGGCACGTCGCACTTAGCCGTACACCCTCTGCGAGTAGAAATTTAGTTTCAACATATAAGGACATATTCCCCCTAGTTACCTAATACTAGAGGATCCGGATGAATATGGATAATTCAACTATAATGGCCGCTATAATCCCTTATATGCCTAGTGGCTCAACCTTAATGACCAGAAAGTATATGATAACCCACGCAGGGCATCTCCGAACTAACAGTGTTTGACAGGATAAGTTCATAACAGATATAACAAATACATCAAACAGGATAGTGATCTTAAACAGTTAATTCAATGAGAGAAGTCAGAGGACTCACACAAAGAAGTCAGAAACGGTGGCTGGACAGAATATCCGAGATTCAATTAAAATATCCTCTCTTTGGTTTCTAGCAACCTATCATCGTTATCATGTACATATTCGTCATATACGAGGCTAACATGTCCCGTAGCATTCTCAGGTTGAAATTATCATGAAATACAGTTACTGGATCAGTCTCGATAAGTTTCGGTTCATCCAAAAATTGACCAAACATTCTGTCATTTTCCTTCATAGGCGTACCGCCTGACAGTTTACATTTCTGGGCGGTACGCTTCAAACAGGTGACTGATTTCCAGATTTTTAGTTTCGGGCGTACCGCGCCGATCCATGTATTTTTTGGGCGGTACGCTGAAGTTTGGTATACTCGGTTTCTGTTTTATTTTTCTGGGCGTACCGCTCTGCATGCAGAGATTATGGGCGGTACGCCCCCATCTGTGAACAGGGGCCCGACTATTTTGTCTTTTAGTGCCATTTTCATAATTTGATGTTTTATGTCCAGAATTTTTACTAGATCAGTTTCATATTATTCCAAGGGGTTAATTAAGGGTTCATTTGTGGCCTAATACCTTAACCAAAGCATAACCCCAATTCTCGAGCTTTCCAATTATGGTAATTTTCATTGTTTCGTACCCCCGTTTCGTACAGAGTTCATTAGGGACAGAATCATAATAAGACAACACATAAGATCTCAGTCTTCACGATCCATGCCGAACGTCATGCCGTAATCCCTGCGCCTTCCGAAAGATGTCAAGTGTTTGAGATGGGACGACACCTTCTTGGCTTCCTCTGCTAACCTCTTTTCCTTCTTTAATTTCTTTTCCAACCTCTTTGCCAGCGCCTTGTTTTATTCTCGCAGAGCGTCGATGACCGGGGAGGTAGGTCCGGAGTGATCTGCATATGGGGTTGGGGCGAAAATTGGGCCCGATTCTGAGTAGGATGACCTAGGTAGGTCATGATATGGCCCGTAAGGTGCATATGGATAAGCAGATGGTGGATAAGGCATGTAAGACTGCTGCATGGGTGGGGAGGTTGAATACTGGTATGGTGGTGGCGGGTAAAATGATGACGGTGGAGGATAAAAAGGCATGCCCGTGGAATAGGGATCCTGAACAGGTGTCTGGTACATGATAGGCTGCTGGTAGGATGATGGCTGCTGATATCCGGATGGTTGCTGAAATGAGGGATTCTGCTGGTATGCAGATGGCTGCTGATAGGAAGATGGGGTTTGACTGTTGGACCTCAGCAACTGTGGAAAACTATATCGATCGGATACGGGTTGGTTGCTTTGGCCCTGCATCATAGCAGCTACATATGGGTCTCTAATGTCATGAGCTAAAGCTGCGATAGGGTCCTGGATCGGGACATCCCCCAGATTTCCCATTGGAGGGAAAGCTGCCATAGGGTCCTGCTACATAGGAACCGATTCCTCGGGTCCTTCTTCCACGTCCGCTGCGTAGGCTGGGGAGGCATACACGTGTTGAGAATGATGCTCGGAATGATAACTCACTGTACCAAGATCCGATGGGTGCCGCAACCCGACCCGTTTACCAAATGGGGCGCGTATCGCCTAGGATATCCCAATCCTAGGCGTACCGCCTCAAATCGTAATTCAGAAACTTTTAATTGTTTCTCATTGGGAAATTTCCAACTCGGATGATCGTTTTAGACACAGAGGTTACAATATATAAATATATAATATTTACCCGAGCGTATAAAACGTTTATCACGCGATATACGACCAAATATATTATTCGTATACTTATACTTTTACAAAATATAAGGGTTACCGAAATGTTTTGTTTTTCATTCCTTAATACGTATGCTTATACATTTACCAAATATGTATATAATTCATCGCCGGATAACCAAATATTTCATTTAATAATTGTATTATAATGGCAAGATAACAATGTTTACGAGGATTCCCCGGGACCAAAATGACATGAGGAAAAATCGGTGATAGGTTTCGGGTCATTCAGGTTCATAAAACAAATATTAAGAAAATAAAACAATAAAACCAGAGGTCACCAGGTTCGAACCTGTGACCTCTGGCACTCATCTCGGCGTCCAAACCACCTGGCTAGCGGCCTTGTTTGGTTAACTGTTTGATCAGGCTACATTTTGTATATGCACAGTGGACAGAATCGGTTTTCAGAAAAATAAATAAAAAGGTTTGAGGCAGCCAGGTATTGAACCCGTGACCTCTCGAACTCCAACGTAGGGGCTAACCAACCAGGCTACATACTTGTTTGCGTCTGAACCAGCAAATTAAATACATATCATATTCTGACCCGTCATCATCTTCTTTATTAAAGAACTCCGGTGATCGGATCTGGTTTCCGGTCACCGGAAAAACGCAAACGATGAAAAGATGCACAGATAACGACTGATTCACGTGGGTTAAGACATACCTTAAGTCGAGGAAGATAACCGATGCGTTTGTGATGTCGAAACCGAACCCACACTTGAACGCGAACTCCGATCACGATCTAGTTTGAACTTGGAATGCTTTTCGGGTTGCTCAACAGGGGTTCACGATCACCGTTTTGTGGTTGATGGTGGCCGAATGGTGGTGCGTGGCCGGAATTTTCTTGGCTTCCGTGATCGTCTGAATAGAAAACTCACACGAAGACCGGACAGTGTTGTAGCAGCGATACACAGTGGTGGAAATCAGTGGGGTGCGGTGGCAACATCAACAAAATGGTGATCAGGGGTCGGATGTCGGTGCTTGCGGTTCTTCACGATGATGTTTGAGAAAGAGGATGCTCCAAGTGATTAGGTTGATGATTGAAAGGAAAAATATGTGGAGATTGTAGTGATTGCTCGACTATGTAACCGAATATTCTTTGATTTGGCTGCTTTGAATCGATTGGTTGCTAGTAAAGCTAGGTCGGTCGAGTCCGACGGTTTCACACTCCTCAAATCTAATTTTTACAAAATGGCATTACAAGGCCCTCTCCAACTTTGCATAATAGGGATTCGTATTTCATTAATTACCAAAAGTAGTCCCTCTAGTTTAGTTACCAACGAATTGGGTTAGGAAAATTATGGGATTAGTCCCTCCAAGTTTATAAGAAGTTAACAAAGCTAACGAGGCTAACAAAGGATATATAAACGATGACGTATGTTGCATGCAAGTATATTTATATATATAACACGTATGATATTATATTTAAATAACTACACCAAATATTGGAATTAAAACTTATAAAAGCGTACCTATATGAATCACATAAAATCATGACATGCAATTTACATAATATCATGAAAATAGTTTGCATGAAATAATGCAACGATTTTTGTAATGACACGTCAGATAAAAATTATTAACATTTTTACGTGACACATCACCATATAAAATAATAAAGTATAGCTCCCCATAATATCGTAACATATCAAATTCACGTGAAATCATAGATTGTGCATATTAATCATATATATATATATATATATATTTTTTAGGTTAATACACTGATATCTAGACTCGAGTAAAATGCTCGTATAACTATTCTAGTAACTGAGGTAACAGAAGCTATTAAAAGATAATATAAGTTATTAACATAGTTAACGTGGAAATTACCGGTTGTCACATCATCCCCAAGTTGAAAGAATTTTCGTCCCAAAAATTAAGGTAACGCTTAAGTTACTGACTAGTTGACTAGGATAAAGGAAAAAAGGGGAAATAAAATTTCCATTTATGACAT